>VWYK01124584.1:0-37650 GCA_013399775.1 Semnornis frantzii
TCATTTTGAATGAGGAAAAAGAGAGATGAGAAGGAAAAAAATGTCAGTTCCAACAGAGATATATTTCTGCTTTGGTTGCCAACTTGGAGAATCAATTAAAAAGTCAAATTTGTAGGCAGAAAAGGATTGTCAGCTGAACTTCCTGATGGGACACCACAAACGCTGCATTAGACTGTAAACCTGACAGCAAAGACTGCAGCATTGCTTACTGAACTCCACTCTAGGTTCCACCATGGATGACTTCTGGCCATGTCCATGTCTGACATCTCTACAGATGGGCACTAGAAACTCTGCCCTGACACTCACCTCTGAAGCACTGCCATACAACACAAGCAGTCACAAAATCACTCACGAAGAGAACAAGGGCACATCCACTTCACCCTACCTTTATTTCAGCACGGGGCAGAGCTCCAAACAACTGAAAGGCAAAACAACAGCAGAAGCAGCAAGACTTTTCGTGTTTACGCAGCCATGAGGTCTTTTTGATGTCAAATGCACACACTGGCTGATAATGGCAAAAGCAAGTGTGGGGAGAAGCTGTCAGGATTTGATGGTTTTAAGTGAAAGACACTTCAAGTGAAAACAAAAATGTTCACATTATAAAAAGGCCCATTTCAAATGATGCACTTCAAAGCTGAAACAATCCATTTGATGCCAAAAAGAAGAAAAAATACTAATAAAAGAAACGAAGAACAATAAGAAAGATGCTCTGGCTTAGAATTTTATTCTCTTCTCTACAAACTCTGTAGCCATTTTCTTCCTGTTCTATTATGAACCTTCCATAGCTGTAAAAGCCCTCAAGCTACAGACAGGTTTCAGACCAGTAAGGTTGTCTGTGGTTTTTTACAGCTGAAGATCCATGATGAACGACTGAAACATCCTCAAGTTTGCACACTTGAACAACATTAGAGATAAGAACAAACTTTAAAATCCTGGATAATCCTCACTTTACTAATAAGCAATTTTATCTAAATCCCCCTTAAAAAAATCATGCTTCCCTGAGTGATGCTGGGGGAAGGAAGTTACCACGTCCAATTTCCAGCTCTATTCAGCGAGCATTAACCTCAGCCCCTGCCAAGTCATGGGGGCTTTTTGGTCCTTCTCATCTCAGCTGCCAGGAGTTTCATCCTCATCCTTTCTCCCAACAGTTTGAGGTTTAGCTCTGCAGACTCCCTGCTGTGTAGTATTGGGTATTCAACTTCCACTGGCTACCCTACCCCCCNTCTGTAGTATTGCAAAACATTCATTCCCTCAATACTTTTGGGAGGTAAAGTAGTGCAGTTATGCTTTTACAGCTCTGAAGCTGCAGCAAAGTTAGGGGAATGGATGGCTCTGCAAAGGCACTTACATTTTGAGGCTCTCAGTACTGAGTAAACTCCCAGCTTTGGGTACCCAGAGCAGAACTCGCAATATTCAGTCAATCCCCAAGTCCTCCTTGTAAGTCCTTAGACTTGAAAGGCTTTCTTTTCATACAGGGTTTTGGGTCTAACACACTCATTCCAGGTGAGGAAAGATCAGAATTTCTGGAGGAAGAAAAGTTTAATCCAAAATATAATGATTAACTTTCCAGCACATGCTGAACCTCTTGTTGCACACACCATGCTTACCAAAGGACCCTCCAGCAAGTATCGCCGCACAACAGGACACATGTACACAAAAGAAAAGCACTTTTTTCTTTATGTACACACAAAGAAGTCATCAGAGAGGCTTGCTCCATGATAGAATAGCCAGGAAACTACAATGACTTGCACAAACACAAAACCTTTAACAGTCCATAACAGAACCCTCAGCCCAAGTGAGGCATTTCTTCTAAGAGGAGCTTGAGTTGGTCTTGGAGATAGAGCCTACGTCCAGAGCACCAACACAAATAACAGCACAAAAGTAATTAGCTGAGAAGCAGCTAACTAGATACATGTCAACAGGTGCAGCCTGTATAATGCCAGTGCAGTGAAGCCACATTTACACATCTAAACTTTCTAAATCCTAAGGGCACTGAAGGAAATTACCCTTAGGAAAGTTGAGGAGTTAAAATGGGCATGCACAGGTTGTTCTCTACAGAAAAGTAAAGAGGGATCTTTTTAAGGTGAGTCAGGAGAGCTATGAAATTATCACATTGAGTTTAGTTACGCTGTGGAAGTTAAGTACTGACCTGCAGTAGCTGTCATTGTGTAGCCGCAATTGTAACACAGTTGCTCAAACGTTAGCTGGAGTATAACAGCAGCTTGAAAACATTTTCATTGTGGAAACTCTGCCTGGCTTCAATTTTAATTTTGGGCCCTGTTTAGAAGATTAACTGTGAACCACAGTACTGTATTCCAGCTGGCTCTGCTCTGAAGAAGCCAATCCAACAGCAATGTAGGACTTCTGATCAAACCAGGATCTCCTTGAAGCATGCTGCAGTTCCCCGCGGCTCGCAGAGCTGTGTCCCTAATTAATGCAGCCACGACAAAGGAAACACACAAACAGGTCAAGCCTTTGCATGTGCAAATGTGGCTGGCAGGTGTCCTGCATGGGGAACAGCACTGCAGCAAGTGCTAGGCATGCAAACTTTTGCTTGGCGATCCTTGCTACAAGGTTTGGACAACACAAAACCAGTGAGTTATAATTGTGATACAAAGGATGAAAGACAATAATTGGTACTGAAAACAAATTGAGGACAGTTAAAAATCTCCTCACTGCAATCAGCAATTAAAAAAGTTGGAAATGGAATGAATGAATAATTCCTTCTCTCCTCAGGGAATAAGGGAAACCAGATCTTCAGAAATGAAGGGTATAAACAGCAAGGCAAGATCTATTGCTGAACAAATTCATCTGTAGAGCAAATACATTAAAAGTTGTGGTTTTTTTTTTCTCTATTACAACATATTTGTTTCTCAGCTTACGAACTAAACAGAGCAAATTGCACATACATTTGAAATTCTGCATTAAACATGTGTACAAACATTTCCAATAATCGAGATGACTGTGAATTGTTTGTGCCAAGTATTTCAATAGCTCTTCTTCATTGGAAGATGGTTCATATCCATCACATGGTGTTGGTTCGAGGCCCAGTGTTTCAGCCTGAAGTAGTCAAACACCATGAGTCAGCTTCCCTCAAAACTCACTTCAGGGACTTAAAACGAGACACAATGCATACATAACTCCTGGGTCCTTTTTACACTGCCTTTTAACTTACACATATCTGTACCATGCATTTTTCTAACACTAAGGTATTTGCTACAAAATCTAATACATTAAATGTGAAAAAGACCATTTTCTCGCGCTCACATTGCTACAGGAACTGGAAGGTTAAACCATCATTGATCATAAGGGAATCCTGAAGGTCAGCCTGCTGCTCCCCTGATCCTGAAGGTGAGCTGAAGGCTCCCTCAATCCCATGAGTACAATCAATTTATTAGATGGCAGGGGGGCGAGACAAGCAGAGAGTAGAGCAGTGTCACTCCAGGATGACACTGACAGTAGCACTGCACAGGATGCTCTTCACCCTAAGTTATCGAGCTGTCAAGTAAATAATGCCCCTGGGTTGGTGGAGGGAACAGATCCCCGGCGTGTAGCATGTCAGGGTACAAATGTACCTCAGAAAGCTGTTTCTGCAGAATCTGGGTTATGCCTTTGCATTGATTTATCTTTTTAGGATTCTAACTTGTAACTTTTGTTTATGGCATTTTCTCAGCAGCCATCACCACGCCATCTTGAGCCCAGCCTTGCCAGGCTGCAGCAACTGCAGATTGCCAGAGACAGTCACTCTGCCTAAACATATCAAACAGCAAAATTGTGAAATTTTAGCCTAAAAGAAGGTTTCACAAACTGAAAACCAAAAAAAGAGTAAAAAAAAAAACACCCAACACTGCACTCCCCAAAACCCCAACACAAATCTTTCCTACCTCTCCAAACAAAAAGAAAGTGCATAAGTAAGTGTATGCACAGTTCTGTAGGGATATTATTTATTTTTAAAGTCAAACACTCCCTATCTCCTTGATGGCCAGAACCTGTGTCTTTTTTTTGCAAAAATCAGCATAAAGAAAGTGAAAAGATAACCAGATTTCTTTCTTAATCTGAGCCTTAAGACAGCCTTATGTCAGTTTGGTTAAAGCCGGAGCAGCTCAGGATCAAAATATTCCAGCAAGGTGGAATTCCAGCTGTGTTCNAAAAAATCCCACCCCTGTACTCTCCAGTGTTCATAGAGGAGCACTGCATAGAATTGTCACAATAAGTTAATATGACAGCATAAAGCCAATACCCACCCTGGGATTACACAATAAATAGACTCCATTAAACTACTCTGTAAACTCTCCTGTGAGAAATTTCTCTTTGATCCAGAACTTAATAGGAATTATTTAATCATAATGAGATGGTAATAAAACAGCATCACCTGAATAAGCTATTTTACTCCCTGCTTTATAATTAGCTTTTCTTCATTATAATTCTTTCAGATATTTCAAGCTCATAATGTAAAGGGCACATATAGAAGTATCTGGAGCAGACATAGATTTGTATTTGTGCTATGGAATCCTTTCTACAGCATCCAATATGTTTTGATATTTATATAGTTTATGACTGCCCTCAAGGGAGGCTTCCTAAACCAATCTCATCACACAGACAACAGAGAAAGAATGTTGTCCACTCCCTGTAGACCACATAGCAGAGAGCAGAACAGGTGAGATTTCATCTTACCTAAATTTTGGCTTTTAGCTGGTGAAATTTTATCAGTTCCTAACTGATTCCTAACCTAACACTGTCTGGGTTTGGGTTTTTTTGCTGGACTACTTCTCAATACCACAGTTACAGAAACACTTGTGTTGGTATCAGTGACAGCAAAAAAGAAAGACAAGGCTCATCCTGTGTGGTTTATACCACTGAATCTGTGGCTTACCCCATCTCTACTGACCACGTTCAAACAAGCTGGTTTTTGTTTTTTTTTCCCAAGGTTGGTTGCAATTTCTGTAAAAAACAGCACATACTTTGCCTTCTCCAGCTTTGTGCCAGATCTTAAGTTCCTGCACCAAAGCAGCATCACACAAGACCTTAAAAACCACAAACACATGTCACAAGTTTGGAAAAACAGGATGGTTTTTCAAATCACCTTATTGAGACTGGACAACCATTACTGAGGCTTCCCAGAAACTGCCCAGCAGTCAGGCACATGTCACACAAAACACTCAAGTCAATGACTTGTTTCCACTTGCTCAAGTTCCAGGCAACTGAAAGAAAGTCTTACAATGGAAAGTGTTGAGAATCCTTAGCCGAAAATAAGGTCGCAGCATGTGCATAGATGAAGCTATTTAAAAAGTAATGTGACGTAATTAGATTCTGCACTTCTTGAAAGGGTTTTTGATCAGACAGATGTATAACCAGAAGCCCTTACAGAGCATCCCACAATCTTTAATGTTTGTACACCCTGTACAGCTGCACATCTCTTAAACAAGGCTGTAAAAAAGCAGAGTTTCACTCTTATTTTCCACTACTCTGAACTGTTATTTAAAGATACGAAATCTTGTGACTGCTATGAATTTTCTCTCTCTGGCCACACATACCTCAAGTATTTTAATACAGATGCCACCAATTAGGATAATTTTGTAGCACTTTGGTATCGCTGATAATTTCCCTTAGTTTAATAGTTAGTCCATCAGACTGTTTTTTCTTATGGCTGTCTTTGAGTCCTCAAAAAAAGCCATTAAAAGATAACTTGGCAAATCTTTAAAAACAAAAAAGAACAAAAACAAAATGGAGGAAACCAAAGCCTTGGCTGTACACATGTGAAGTGTTAGGCAAGCTTTACTCTAGTAGGAATGTAATTGGATTAAAACACATCATTTGATAATTTTGCAGTTAGTCACTGAGATGAGCAGGTAAGTAATTCCAATTTTGCAGAAAACGAGTCATCTTAGCACGCTTGCACAATTTGGTAGAAAATTATTTTTAGGCAACTTGGAAGGACTGCAGTATTTAAAAAAACATGCCCAAGATGCAACTGAGGGGGGAGAAAAATAGAGGGGGGGGGGAAAAAAAGTTGTACAAAATTCTGTCAATATCTCAGTTTGTGAATTGCCCAGAATTGCCCAGCTTTGATATTCAACTCTTACTAGAGTGATTATGGGCTAGGGCCAAGAAGGGGCATGTGTGATAAATATCTCTCTTTCATGCCTACATAAAATGCTCTTATAACATGATTTTTAAAAAAAAGTAGATAAACAATCTGTGATGACAAATTAGCATTTAAAATTTCTAGGCTATCTAACCTCCTCTGCACGTACTCTGAACAAATACTTTGTTAATGTTCAGCACTACAATGTAGTTGTTTTGGTAGCTAAACGGTAAGGGAGCAGATGCTTAATATCAGCCTTTAAGCATCAAAACGTACAAATACAATTAATTGGCAGCCCAGTTTTGGAGGGTGGGTTGTCAGAAAAAGAAGTGCTTGAAATCCTGACTGTAGGCAGAACTTTTGTGGGGAAAAAGCAGTGTGTTATCTCTACCATAATTAAAACCTCCTTTTTAATGCAAGTGTCTCCTTCACTGGTGTTCCTCCCATCCCCATCCAAGGATACTGAAGTCTACTTATTTATATTCTTGTTGGTACATGGAGAAAGTCAAAGCCTGAGCAACCCCTGACAGTACTTTTCAAACGGACAATTGCACTATTCAGCTCTTAACAATGCAAACAATTTGAGGTTATCAGTCTGTTTGCATGTGTTTTCACTGTGCTCAGCACAATGAAACCCTGATCTTAATTACTGCCTATCATCATAAAAATATCACTTTACTGCTACCAGCACTGAGTCAAAAGCATTGTTCTATACATGACTACTAGAAGGTGAACCTCTCCAGTCTCGCTTTCCTGATCAAGCTGAGTGAAGTAATGCTGAAAATAAAATAGCATTTTAAAATGAAATCAGTTTTCATACTCTGAAGTGCTGCTGCAAATAGTACAATGCGAAGCCATTTGTTCCCGACAGTGTTTCTGCGAGTACAATCTATGGTTTATAATTAACAGATATACAATACTTTCCCCCTGCTACTCCTTTTTAAAGCTCTCCTACATTTATGACTGTGCTAATTCCCAGTGGAAGTGCCTACACCGCAATGCTGCTGAAACTCCCCTTGTAGCAGAGTCCTGCTAATACAAGACATTGATCCAGCAGCAATTATTAGCAGAGTAGTGGAAAAGTTACACTAATTCCCTGCCTTTATTTTTTTCCCTCAGCTGTGGGGTATGTTTCTCAGGCTGTGAAATGTGTGCAGCACCTGCTGCTAACTCTGAAGTGTGCTCTTCACAAACCAGGGCAAGCCTTGCTGCCCAGGATGAGGGTGGGGGGCACTGCAGTAGGGAGGTGGATCCAGGGCTCTGCCCCTGGGTCTGCCTTATTTTCTTCCCTGATGTTGTTCCTTGTGACCCAGACAGGTTGGTGGACTTTGCTAAGTGCACTACCAATGCACTTAGATTCTTGGCAGGTTTTTTCCCTTGTGGAGTCTCTTGACAAGGTGATGCCACCTCAGTAAGGAACTAAAGACGATGACCACATGCGCGCCCCTTTAGAAATCAGCACATTGTAGACACAGAGCCAATGTGACCCTGCTGAAGAAGGTTTCCTTTTCCCCCCTTCTCCCATCACACCATTTGGCAGTTAGCCAAGAACAGAAATAATCTATGGATTTTAGGGAGATTTGTTTTCATGCAACTGCTCGGTCACACCTCTCAGGAGAGGAAAAGAAAATAAACAGGAAGGGTTGAATTACGCTGTCTCATACATCACTCTGAACTCTATCAATTTCCTCTATTTCTTCTCCAAAATGAAGAGCAAAGTACACACCTTAATTCTGCTGACACTACCCCTGCTCAGTAAATAAGCATTCTGTATCAATATTTACTTCCCACTGCACAAGGCAATAAACCATTGTTGGAATTCAAATCTTCCTCACTCCCTTTCAGAGGTCTTGGCCACCCTGAAAAAAAAAATCAATCAGCTGTAGCAGCCACTCTTGAATGGTTTATAACAGCTCAGCTCTGGCACTGGGCAAACTTGAAGATTATCATCCAAAAGCTATCTCTCTCTGAATGCCACCCAGTACTACAAATTCTTCTTAAATTTATCACCAACTATTTTTAACAGGCATCAGTTCCCGTTCAGCACGGCTCAGGCAAGACCCAGACACAACAGGCTCAGTCAAAGGCACCTCCACACAAACCTCTTGGAATTCACATGGCCACACTCCATGGGGAATGGCCAGAGCATCCTTGCAGCTGGTGAGCCTTCGAGAGCCATCTCAAAACATGTTTGAAGTGATGTAAATTTTTGAAGAGATGCAACACACAGTAGGTTAGGGCTACCTGCTTTGTTACCTAGACAGAAAGAGAGCACTCAAGCAGATTACAGGACTGGCAGTCACTGAGACAGTCAATTAGAGTAGCTGCTACAGACAGTGGTAAGGAATACACTGGAACACACACAAAGCTCCTGGCTTTCAGATATATCACTGTTTGAGATTTTTAGTTTTGTTTTCTGTTTATGGAGGGATTTTTTTCCCCCTCAAATACAGTTTCCAAGCGAAGCTTTGCCCCTGACAGAAGGAGAAGGGAGAGCGATTCAATTAACAAAAACAGATTACCTTTTACCAAGTTAAATAAAAGCTAATAAAAATGAAATACCAATGCACATGGCAGATTTATGCTAACCACTTCATTGCAAGACAGAGACACCTGGGTATGATATTAAAAAAGATCAAATTAAACTCCAGTGACTGCAACAGCAGGTGACAGAGCAGCGCTCTCCCTTACAACATCTTTTGACTATAAAGTACATACTTTCATTCTGCCTGAATCAACTTTTCCAACAGCTCTTTGTGAGAAAACTAAATGCTATTTCCTGCACTTCTCCATGTCCTTGAACGTACCTGTGGGGAAGCAGAAAGGAACACCAAAACCGGTTCCCAAACACAGGGAATATTTTTCAGGAGTACTTCAGACTTGATTCCAGACCTAAATAAAGATTGTTTTTTTGCAAAGTACCATGCTACTGCAGCTGAGGTTGTGCTGTAATAATATGTATATAATAAAAACACAAAGGCATGTAAGGAGCCTTTTGTTTAGACACTATGAACAGTTTGACATCTTTCATCATAGCCAGCACAATGCCAGAATTCTTTTATGAGCAAAAGTCACAAAGATGTAGAAAACAGTAAGATCCCATATTATGTAAATGCTAACTGGGGACAAACAACTTAATGTCTAACAACAACAGCAGGCACTGTAAATTTAGCTGCTTGGGGTGAAGGGTGTTTGCTTATTATTTCTGCAAAGTCATTATTACTTTAACCTTATTTACACACACACACACAGAGAACATACACAGCTGAATGCATCGTATTCTTGTTAGTGTCACACAGAAAATGCTTTTCCCCCACTCCCTGGAACTGAAATTTTCTGCTCTGTATCATAACAATGTTCAAGGATAAGATGGATACAACCAACCAAAGGCTACAGGCTTGGGACTCCACAAAACCTATGGAGTGTACACAACCTGCATGGAAGTTGCTGGATTATTCACAACCTCTACTCTTAGAGTCACCATCAAATGTTCTTTGATGCCAGCTCCTGCAGCCTGTGCCCACGCGGGCGTCCCCCTGACTTCCCTGAGTGTTTACTACAAAAGTGGAGCCTCAGCATCAATGAAAGAACCACTTCTCACCCCCACCTTTATTTTGTGAAACATCTAAAATTCAATTAGTTCTGCTTTCCATTCTTCTTCTACAGTCTATGCAGCTGATTTCACACTGTGACAAATGCAGCTTGGCTTCGTATTTCAGCAGTAGAAGTTGACTGCCCAGATGAGTGCAGAAATCAGAAAGCAAAGTGACGCAACCATGGCCAAGGTGAATTCATTTAAATTTTAGATGATCACTTGTAAAGCAGTTTCCAAACACTATTCACCTTGTCCTTCCTTCCTCCAGAAAAAAAAGCACCATTTTAAACAATCACAAAAAAACCCAGTTTCATGTTTCAAGTTATGTATACAACATTTCTACTTTATACCACATGAGGGAGAATGTTGGAGATTGTCTATTTACCTTTAAGCACAGTAGCAAGAATGTTTAATGCAAAGGCAGGAAGTCCAAGGTGACAAGTTGAGGACAGTCTTTTGACACATCAGGTACTTTCACATGGAAATGTTCAAATTATTTCCAGAACAGTACATGGAAAATTGTCACCACTGATATATTTGAGTTCAGAATAACATTAAAAAATGTGATTTTTTTTTTTCTTGGTAAAAATAAAACTATCTGCATAAACCACACAACAAGTAAGCAGAAAACAAGGTCTGTACAGAAGAATCATGTAAAATAAAAGCAACAAATGCATACTCCACGCAAGCCTTCGCCCTCACACCATGCTCCTATAAGACAAACCCCATCTTCTCTGGACAAAAGTGTTTTCCTCAGCCATCCTTATATGTTCTTCAGATCTCCATAATCTGCTCCCATGTTGGGATATGAGCTTCCATGCCAGCACACTTCACATTTGCTACATGTAAACAAAGTCTTCAAACTTTGGAACAGTACATACCTATCCACAACTGATTACTAGGAAATAGAGAAATGAAAAGGCCCACAATTGATTAACAGAGAAATGAAAAGGCCTTCTACTTGTCTTCCTTTCAAAGAGGGAAAAATGTAATTACAGTCCAGTTATTTGTAATTGCAAAAAATGGTGGGTTTTTTTTTTTTTAAACTGGTAACAGAAATAAAGAATTGGGTGACCTGGAGCAGTCAGGCAGTCTTACTTGGCTCTTAAAGCAGATGAATCGTTGCAGATGTCTCCATGAAGTTTCAGTAGCAGCGACATCTCTGCTTAAAGCACACAGCTCAATTATATCTGCATGACAAACGTTTAAAGCTCAAGAAAATGCTACAAACAATTGGAATTTGCAGACGAATGAGCTGGGGGGGATTGTTAGAAATTACAGCCCTCACTACTCATTGATACGTGGTACATTTGTTTAGGTTTGGGGGTTTCTGGCTGACAGAAAAATCAGATAATTTAACTGATCAGGACATCAATTTCAAAAAGCACCTGGAAGCTGAGCAAGGACTAGGATATACAGGTATTACTGCATATTGAGATAATGATGTTCTATTGTTATGAACCATCATGTAGTTACTGCTGTTTCCAATGCTCTGCTTTGTTACTGTGATATCAAGTCTGATGGCAAGACTTTGCCTTCGCATTTATCTGCAAAACCACACTGACTTCAATAGAAGTCTCTTCTCCATGAGAATTTTTTTGTGAGATGATGTGTGTGGGTAGAGTGGAGACAGTAAGAGAGGAGAAAACAGAGGGAAAGACTGGGAGCATGAAAAAGAAATCATTGTCATCTCACCACACTGCTCTTTTACACTGTCTCTGTGTGTCAAACCTCGCTGTGCAGCTTCGCCTGTGACCACTGCTGCAACCCAGGGAGCAAATGAGGGGCCAAAATTTGGTTTCTGACTGTACAGAACCATTAACTCAATACAAGCAAAGCAATTTATAAAGGAAAGGGTGAAATATGCCACCTCTTTACTCGATGATATAATAAATAGTTTGGTGTAATCAATAAGAAACTATGCAACTGGTACGGTCCCATCCTGAGCACATGGAGAACAAAGTCTTTATTACAGATGTGCCCACAAAGGCATCTCTTGGTGCTTCTCCTTGTGAACACACTCATTTGTGCTCAGAAACACTTCAGGCTTCTGCATGCAGAACTCAGCACCTGATGTTTTAGAAACCTCTGTTTTAGAAACCTCTGCCACAGCTCTCCTGTGAACCAAAACATCAGTAACTTTGGGGTGAAATCTCTGCACAGCTCAGATTCTCCTAAACTACTCCTCTCAGGGATGCCTAAACTGTTCCTCTCAGGGATGTGCGCTGATGGGATGCTCCCTGCTCTCCTGCCACATCCATGCATAGGAGAAACATTCAAAGTAATACGAGGAGGACAATATACAAGAGTGTCTTACAGCATTCTCTTTCACAATCAAGTTGCACTGGTACTCATCACAGCACTCCAAGGACACCAACCAAAGAAGGTTCAGAGCAGCTCCAGGGGGAAGGAGTTTTCCTGCGTCTGGGTAAGTGGAGGTTCAGAGAAGTCACACAAATTGTAGCCAAACTGTAAACACAGTTCCCAGCACTGTCACTGCCCTGACCTTCAGAAATTGTCCTGCTGCTATTGTAACCAACTACAAACAAGCACTTTCAGACCACACTTACAAGTTCCGTGATACATTTCTCCATTTATCCTTTAATCTGAGACTTTGTATTAAAATGACTCTTCTGAAAATTGTCTTTGTCTAATTAATCTTCTGCCTGTATAAAAAAAATCTTAAAATGATTATGAACACATTCAATTTTACTTCTGTTGATTTATCTCCATCTGATGGCCTATTTTATCTTTTATAAGGCTCACAATAGCAGAACTGGGTCATAATGCAAGTAATACAGTAGTAATGTACATTTTAGTGAACCCTGTTATTAAACCCCTCATTCCTCTCTGCTCTGGTCAGAATGAAGCTTATTACAGCAATTGGACTCTTACTGCTTGCATAAAGCTTAGCCAATTGAACTGACTCAACCTAATTTTTACTGTCAGACATTCAATGCACCAAAACTAGCCCCACCAAGGGAGTCCTCATACTGTGCTTTTGCATGAAGGCCACAGCTGTTATAGTAGTTTGATGGAAGATTCTAGAGCTATGGAATGGTTGGGACCTTACAAGTTCAAACCTCTGCAGTCAGCAAGGAGTAGGTTGCTCAGCCCCATCCAATCTGACCTACCATGTGTCCAGGAATGGGGCATCTGCCACCTGCCTGGGCAACCTAGGCCTGTGTTTCAGCACCTTCAGTGTAAAAATCTCCCTCTTTTAGTTTAAAACCATCATCTCTTGCCCTGTCACAACAGGTCTGGTTAAAAAGTCTGTCCTCATCTTTCTGATCAGCCCCTTTCAGTTCTGAAGAGCCACAATAAGGTCACCCTGGAACAACCCCAACTCTCTCAGTCTTTCTNTCTCCAATTCGTTTGAGAACTTTATTCTGTCGGTTTTTCTTTAAAACCACGACACCTGTCACAACAGGTCTGGTTAAAAAGTCTGTCCTCATCTTTCTGATCAGCCCCTTTCAGTTCTGAAGAGCCACAATAAGGTCACCCTGGAACAACCCCAACTCTCTCAGTCTTTCTCATAACTAGGTTGTTCCAGCCCTCTGAGCATTTTTGCAGCATCCTCTGGACCTGCTCCAACAGGTCCATGCCCTTCTTGTGCTGAGGACTCCAGACCTGGACACAGTACACTGGGCAAGATGCAGAGAGCACAGTAGATTCCATGAGCCCAATTGGACTCCACCTACTAGTTCACTAGACCCACTGCAAGGTTACTACTACTATTATTATTATTTTTTAACTGTAGCAATGCAGGAAGACTGAAGTTGGATTTTGTTTTAGCTAAAAGTCCAAGGAACATCTGACTTTGGATTGGAGATGTGTCCCAGGAAAGTCAGTGCCTGTGAAGGGCATTATTTGGTTTGATGCTAAGTGTCAGAGTCCCAGAAGTCAAGTGCTGCAGTCTGAAATCAAGATAAAATGAGCTGTATCTACTTTGCTGCAGGCTGCTTATCAGCAGCGTGGAGACATCCCAGAGACTCATTATATACAATATGCATGAGAGATGTGGAAATAGTTCCTTCCAGTTTATTGTAGTTTCAGTGTCCTCAGGTGATAGATTCTGTCTTTGTGAACACTATTAAGAACATCAGCACATGACTCCTATGAAGACATTTTTTTTTTCCATGTGAGATCCACCTCAATTAACCCAGGGAGTACAGGGAAGACAGAGTATAAGCAGCTCCTTGAATTTCATTTCAAACAGAAATTCATCATCATGGTTGAATTCACCCACTTCAGATGGCTAATAAGGAAGCATTCACAGAACTTTAGCATCCACAAGTAATAAGACCTTGAAGTTTTGCATCCAACTTGATGCTTCACCAGGAAACCCTCGTTCCCCAGGATCTTTCAGTGTGTACTTCAAAAAACACTTGTGAACGCATTCATCAGTAAGAAGTTAAAGGGTAATATCTAAAAGTTAACTCTGGATTTAACATACCCTGCCAGTTCACATGAATTAAATGTTCATCTGCTGCTGCACCAGCGCATTCGGTGCACTTTTAGTCACAGATCACTTTCTGAGAACCAAACAGACTATTTTTGCAGTGAGCACCAGGCTGTCTCCTCTTGCTTTACAGACCAGAAACCTGAGAATTCTTGTTAAACACACATATTGAGAGATGCAGTTTTCTCAGCGTGTGGCCACCAAACTCCAACATTACTTTGGTTGGACAAGGCAGTAAGTATGAAAAGACAGCGTGGGGTTTTGTGTGTGTGAGCTTCCCCAACTCTCCTCCTTGGCTGAAAACACCACCAGCACAGGGTTTAATCCACGCTTCTCCACCCCCGCAACTTCTTGTTCTCAGTCCTATGGCTGCACCTCCAGACTATCTCCCAACACCACGCAGGGACCTGCACAGCCTCTTCCCTGAACCAAGAACAATGTCTTTCCAACACTACTTGCAGGTCTATTGCATCACAGACAGAAAGGGAAAAGTACTTATCCCTACTTGATTAAAATTAATGTTCCTCTGAACACCACACAGAGGTATTATTACTTAACCTACTCTTCAAGGAAAGAGAAAATCCCATCAGCTTTACTTTGTCAATCTTTGCAAAAGTCTGTAATTCTTATTAATACCTCCTGCCCATGGTACTTCTGGAAACTGTTAAAACTGGAACAGGTCCCCAAGTAGCATGGAATAGCCACAGCCACAGAAGATATTCTGAGAACATGGAAATACTGCATGTCCTCATTTTCTCTCTAATTTATGAAATAGCTTCAAGAGCCCCTCTCTAGAACTCGCTGAGGTGCATAGGGAAAAGCATCTTCCATTCACTGAGCAGAGATGTGTCTTAAGGCTTAAAACACCAGAGAGACTCAGTGAGAGGGAGTCTTGTTGTTTTTCTTACTTAAAACATAATTTTTATATATACACATTGCTATGTATGTGTGTGTATTACTATACAATGTGTATATGTTAGTCTATTTTTACACAGAAAGTAGATAGGCAAAAAACCAATTCCAGCCCAGAACTTCAGCAGTTGACTTATAAAATCATATAATGGTAAGGTTGGAAAGGACCTCAAGGATCATCTAGTTCCAACCCCCTGCCACAGGCAGGGACACCTCCCACTAGTATAGGTCATCCTGTACTAGCCCAACCTGGCCTTGAACCCCTCCAAGGAGGGAGTAGCCACAACCTCCCTGGGCAACCTGTGCCAGTCTCTCACCACCCTCACTGCGAACAACTTCCTCCTAACATCCACTTTCAATCTCCCCTCTGCCAGTTCAAACCCACTGCCCCTTGTCCTGTCATTGCAAGGCCTTGTCAATAGTCCCTCCTCAGCCTTCCTGTAGCCCCCTTCAGATACTGGAAGGGTACTCTAAGGTCTCCTCAAAGCCTTCTCTTCTCCAGGTTGAAGAGTCCCAATTCTCATAGCCTGTCCTTATAGCAGAGCTGCTGCAGCCCTCTGAGCATCTTGGTGGCCTCCTCTGGACACACTCCAACAGTTCCATGTTCTTCCTGCGCTGGAGGCTCCAGAACTGTACACAGTACTATCAACACATTTATGGGACAAAAATGTACAGCTTCTTCCTGGCAAAACAAAGTTCTCACTGCAGCAATCCCCAATTAACAAAATTACCTGCTTCTAATGGTTTACTGTTACATTTACCTTTCCCATTTCTGGTTACGTTGCATTGTCTGACACATAAGAAAAATGACTGCCACAGGTGTTCCTTATAAAGGTGCAACAATGCATCACACAGAATGGAGAAATTAATGAAATAATGATGGCACAAGGGTTCACAGTGGAGTATGAATCCTGTGTGATCAGTTCTAATCTACTACAGGTGTGACTGTCTCACTTATTAAATAAAAGCAAGATGAAACTGAGAAAGTTAAGTATGTTGTCTTAGGATGGGAAAGAGAAACAGGCGTTTTATGCTGGGCTGTGTTTTGAGGTGGAGACAACTCTTCATCAGTTGGATCCCTCATGAAACCCAACCAGTATTGTCATTTTGACAGCAAAGATAAGACAGACAAAGACCTAAGAAAGGAAAGGAGAAGGATGCTATTCAATTCTCATACAAGCTAATGTGTACTGAATATCTGCTGTCATCATTAACTCACATCAGGTTATCAGAGTGGGCTTTGTGCAACACAAACCATTAAAAGAAATGCTCCTTATGATCCAAAGCTGTATTTTGTGCCTCGTGCACGTGGCACCTTTCAGATGTTTTAAAACTTGGTTAGTATCAAATCTTTCTTTTGTAAAATCCTATTTCTCAGCTGTTTTTAACCAAAGAACTAAGCTGTCTGGCCGGGATCTATCTTTCCAACTGCCCGCTCCAGGTTGAAAGCTCCAGCTGAAACAGGTCAGCTGGTTTCAAGATCAGGATGAATAAAAGGTTTGTATGCTTTAAAACAATCTGGCAATATTTTATTTGAAAAGATGTAGTATCTGCACGGTTTTGAGTAACAACTGGGAATTTAACAGAGTGGGCTTTGAACAGGAGCTATGCCCTTTTCTAGTCCTGTGAAAACTGGAATCTCAGTTCCCACACACTCAGCAGAAAAGCTCCTCTGTATTTGTTCAATATTTCATACACAACAGGTCAGGGCTCCAGGGAAAACACAAGTGACTGACATGAAAGATGCAATGGGTCAGGGCACGGCAAGAAGTCAGGCAAAGAAAGGTTAAAGGGGTCTCAGAGGTGGGGAGGACAAGACTGATGTGGGGCAGAGGCTCAAAAAGGAAAAGGGTGTATCCAGGTATGGAGGGGAGAAGAAGAAAGGATGAAATAGGCAGGTTCCAAATTGCCGAGTCCAATCAAACGGTCTCCAGGATACACCTAATTAAGAAGCCCCTACCAATGGAGTCTTTCCTTGCCTTCATCAGTGCCTGCCTGGATGGAGGAAGGTAATCTTTCCACTGCTGTCTGTGATTTCATTATCTTAAGTGCAGGGGATAAATATTCACAGCTGCAAATGGACTCAGTGGGAGCTGCAATTTGGTTCTGTAAAGTGCTGTATATTGCTAAGTAGGCTGAAAAAAAAACCAGGTCCAACTTATCTCAGATTGGACACCTGAAATTAATGGGTGGTTTTGACCTTAATCTCTTGTTGGTCAATTCAATCCTACAACGTGGGAACAAAATGGAGCTCCCTTAACTTACAAGGAGTTTTAATTCAAGAAAAGAAACTCCCAAGTGCTTATGAACCAGTCAAACAGCAAAATGATAAGCACTACAGAGGAGCTCAAAAGGAAATTAATAATTCTGTCTTGAGAACATGGTTTGAATCACGAGCAGAAATAAGGCATAGGGGACACCACTGATTAATGAAAAGAAAACAAAGTATTGAATAGCCTCTCATTAACTGAGCATTCTGCTTTCTGTGCACTGAATGAGGCCAGGGTCCTGTGCAGAAATAGCATAAGACCACATAAAAGCTTTATTGTAATGCAGATGCACACGAGATGCAAATAAAGGTTGAGCAGACAATCTTAATTTGAGGATTCCTTAAGGTTTGTGTGCTCTGTTTAGCAGCCCTTCTAATCTTTTTTAATGCAGGTATTTTTGTCTGTAACAATTTACTGAGAAACATACTCTGTGGCTGCTGAAAGGACTGAATAGTTCCACCAGATAAATCAACTGCCTAACCTCATGAACACCAGTGTGACTGAAAAGCGTATTTGACACATGATTTATACAGATGCAATGCTTTAAATATCCAAGCACACTCCTGGTGCTTTCTGAGCAGCTAATTCAAATAACTCTACCTATATAAAAGCTCCTTTGAACTGGCACAAGCAGAAGGGCAATATTTTTACATGATATGGAAAACAACAGTGTCTATTCAATTAGGGCAAGACGCATGTTTAAAGCACTCTGCACAATGTGACAGCATAGTGTTATATGTGCCATTAAAGATACTCAGCATCACTGACTTTTGAACTTGGTAATTTTCCTCTTAGTATGGTCATAGTATTATACTTTTAAAATGGAAATACATTTCAAAGAAATAGCCCAGAGGTTATGGAATAGATCACTAAGCTAATCACAGTAAAGTAATATCGTAGGCAGTATTAAAACCCCAGTGATAACTGCCCCAGGTATTTAAAGTAACAGCAGCATTTTCTGTACTGCAATCAGAGCAAGGCAGCCACTCTAGATCTAAAAGAGAAATGAGACTATGCATTTTTTCCCCCTGATTTAAGGGTTTTATACTGAAATATGCTGACTTCTCTTCATCTAACTCAGTCTAATAGCTGAATATACATGTCCCCTTTACTTTCCAACTCCTTCCACTTCACTAATGGTATTTCCCATAGTATGTGCTTTAAAAGGGCAAACCCAGGACAACATCCGTCAGGCAGGATAAAGAGCAAGGCAAGGTGGTGTCTGCAAAGTCTTTGAGTTTGTGTTTATTGTGTTTACTCATGCAACTTGAGTGTGTCCATCTCAACCCCTTCACCCCAAACTGATACACGTCAACACTGAGCGCATCTAGACACGACTTTTCTTTTTGTCCAAGTGAGTGGCCAGATGAATTTCATTGCACTTGTTTCTTCTGAGGTTCAGGCAGGACTGAAGGACACTTAGTTGGGGCTGATTTATGCTACACTTAAACCAGAAATGTAGTTACAAGACCTTCTTTATCACTTCAACCTGCTGTCCGCTCTCACGGTTCACACACAATGCTTGAACAGAGAGTCTCAGGAACTACAAAGATGGACTACCTGAGTCTGGTCTGAAGAGACTAATTCCTGTTTCTGGGGGCTGTAACATGTTGTATGTGGATCAGTCCACAGAGAAGCTCAGAGTGCTCACACAACAGGGGTTTACAAAACCAATGCAGTAAAATCACACTGAGCCAAGCCCCAGTAGTGCCTCAAAGCATGGGCACCATCACCAGCAGGAGGGCCTGAAAAAAAAACAAGTAGAGGCAAGGCACACATAGCTGTAACATACCCAAATGTCCAAGGAAGGAGCAATGACTGCTTTGAACAGTTCTGCAAGTAACCTCAGAAAACTGCAGAAACCCCAAAGTGTTCCTCAGCCACTTACAAAATCAGAGCCACCCAGCTGGTTAACACCAGAGATGTCCACCTTTCTAGAGCTGAAGGGTCTTCCCAGGCTCTCCTTTCCCTGACACTAGCATCTGGCCCCTCAATTATCTGATACTTTTGAAAAACACCAGCTGAAACTGAAAAAGGACACTGGATGGAATTTCTTTCTTTTGGTCAAAAGTGTAAGCCACTTTTATGTGCCTTCTGCTAGGAACTGAAAGCAAATCTACTTACAAAACAACTGTAAAGTGCTAATGTAATGCTGTATTATCTGAAAGATGGTTATTATAATCAAGACAGCTCTGCTTTACTCTGCAATCTCTTAATGAGAGACACTAGCAAATGCTATTCCAGATTTTGTGGAGGAAAAAAACAACCTTTCATTATTTTTTGCTTTATGCATAAACCAGATTACTCAGAAACTTGACATAAACAGTAGCTCCATTGGCTCTGCTTCTTCAAAGTGGAAGATGCATCTCTTGCAAAGGGGAGATGTTAATACGATGCCATTAGTGCTGCTTTTCTTGTTGAGATTGAAAACTGTCTTGACTTACCATTTCAAGAGCAATACACAGAACTGCTCCATGTTTAAGCAGTCAGAAGCATTTGTCTCCTTAAACAAGACATTGTAATCATTCCTTTTGTAGTCTACTAAAATA
Organism: Semnornis frantzii; assembly: GCA_013399775.1. Lineage (NCBI taxonomy): Eukaryota > Metazoa > Chordata > Aves > Piciformes > Ramphastidae > Semnornis > Semnornis frantzii. The sequence goes on from VWYK01124584.1 coordinate 19,874, forward strand.
AGATTCCAGAAACGCTCCTCTCTAAATAAGAATAAACAACGTGGTGACTTGATCACAGCACACTGCCAGAACAATCACACTTATAATCTCAGCACTGACAGCATATTTAGCAATCTCAGTTACAATTACTGTGGTCTCATTTCGCAATATCCTCAAGGATGATGATTCTGAGGATGTTAGAAAGAAATCAGGAGCAGTTTCCAGAGTTACGACCACAACTCGGTAGTGCAGACTAAGGAACAAGAGCAGCCAAGATAAGTAATTTCAAAGGAAGAATATTTTTGAGGGGAGTCTACATTTTCTTAAATGCTTATTTGTGGTCATTTTTTCTTGCTATCTACCTGGAAGAACATAAGGTAAAAGTTGGAGGGTTGTTTATACTCCACGAGGCTACATTAGAGCGGTGATACCAACTGCTTTTCCTAATGTTTAGTCCTTATTTTTACAACGTCTGCATTTGCAGCTAACAAAAAAATGCAGTGTTTGAGGGGCCTATGTCTAATTTCTGTCCTTTGATATAAAAGTTTCCAATCTGGCAACGTGAGGAGAAGTTTGTTAAATCAGATCAGCACAATAGCTCTTACTTCAGTAATAGCCATTTCCGAGATCAATGAAAGCAGATAAAGGTTTTAAAATCATTTATAAAATGAAAGTAGCCTGGCATCATATTTTTCTCAAGCAAAATATTAAAATACAAGCAATGAAGTCTGAGGAACATAATCAAAGAGAAACACCTTCTTTGACATTAGAAATGCTCTGAACTGCTGTCTGTGTTGTTTCATCATTTTTTTCCATTAAATCAGACACCTCTTCTAAATCAAGCCCTTGGGGAGTAAGAGACAAAAGTGATGAGAATGCAATGTGTGAATATAAAAGTGGAGCATGTGTTTTATAACTAACTCTGTTCAGAGATCAAGGGAAATGTCAGTGTTTATAGCCATCAGTAAAGAATCAATGTAATTATATTTGTAGTATCAATTCAGGTCGTTATTCTAATATATACACCATAAAGCCACAATTACAATTTACATCTGCACTGAACAGTGTATTTGCCTCTTAACCTTACATAACAAACAAAACCAAACCCTCTTTGTTCTCTTTTTTCCTTCTACATGCTTGTTATTTCAGTCTTGAAGCGAGACGCAGTTCAGCCACTGGAATTAAGTCAGAAAATAACACAGTGGAACTGGACTTGCTGTGAAACCTTGGAGATCTGGGTCCTGGAGTGAAACCAGAGCACTAGGTCTTTAAGCCTTTGAGACTTAGATGCAGTTAAAACCTTCACCTCAGGAGAAAAATAGAATTCCCAGATTGGAGCAACTCCTACTTCAAAAACTGTAACAGCTCTGCAGCAGGATAATCTTTTCCCCTGCTAACCCAGCCACTGCCAGTTCATTACTTTTTGGGAGGGTTGAATTTCAGGGGAAGCAAGACATGCCCTTCTGGTGCCCTGTTCAAAAAACAATCTCTGCTGCTACCAACACCGAAATAAAAAGCTTTGCAAACCAAAGCGCGTGCAAGAAAAACAGTTTGACAGCCCTTCATCTTCCCTCCACGGCTCAAAAACTCTGAAGGTTGAAATTATAGATATTTACCCTGTAATATTTTTTTATAGCATTGTCAAGGATCCATTGAGATGAACTGGCACCAGATAGTTTCAGCCTATCTGAACACTCCCAGGCAATTTAACAGTTAACATGACTTTGTAGGCAACAACAAACATGTTAAACCTCCACACACTGCAGCAGGTAACTTTCTGCTAGGAGGCAATTCTTGGTTTTACTCCGTTCAGTCCTTACCTACAGTCAGACTCAAGCTTGGTGGTAAATTAAAAACCTATTTTGCGTATTTGGGCTCCTTTAAGAACCCATCAAGGTCCACTAAACATGCACAGAAATTACATGGAGATAAAACATTCGTAACTTACGAACTTAGCAAGCACTGCTAATCTGTCACAGGCTTTACCAAACTCAAAGGGCACAGGAGCTTTTCTTATTCAACAGGCATCCAACTTTTCAGCATTCAGAGAACTTTCCTGCACTTTCAGAATGGAGACACTTACCTAGAAAGAAAAAAAAAAAGATAATAAAGGACACATCAGGCAGAGCTAAAACTTCTGGCAAAGTTTTTTTCTCTTTAAATGATGAGATTGCATTGGACAAACTTTCATTATAGATTATAATTACATATCATAAATACTTTATTATAGTTAGGTTTCATTGATAAACAGATATCAAGTATTAATACGCCATTAATTTCTATTTTTCAGAACAGCTAACCCATTTTAAAAAGTTCAACAAAACTGGAAATTGCTGATGCTTATCACGACTTTCAGCGGGGATTTGATAATACTCTCAATTTAGGTTTAATCAACTCCTTGTTCATCAGCTAGTAAAGCAAGCCCCAAGTCCACACTTACAAATCTATATGCACCAGGCAAGCTGAGATCAAAGCAAAACTTTATTATGGTTCAAATTCAGGGTGAAACCCACTTCAGTCACTCTAAAACACTAGCTCTACCTCTGGAAGCCCTGTCCCAGCAATGAAGATCAGCATGTTCAGAAGTAGCACATAGAGCAAAGGTTGAGCAGAAAACATAAAATTCACTGGGATGAAGAATGAGAAAGAGTTTCATAGGCAGAAAATGTATAAACAAATTTTAATTATCTGCCAAATCCATTTATTGTTGTTACTGAAAGAGCTTCCCTGCAACATCAGTTACCACAGATATTTTATATGCCCAAAGTATCTTGTGATTAGAGCTGGTGGAAATCTGGCAGAAGAGCTCAGCATCTGTGGCTTCCATTCATTAATCCTCCTATTCCAGACAGAATTTTAGCACAGACTTAAGTCCCAGTGATTCAACTGGACTTAAGTAGATATGTAAAGCTGAACATCAGCTTAAGGGCTACCTGGAAGGGAAGTCTAATGGTTTACATCACTCTCAGATTTTTTTTTTCCCCTCCAAACAAGCTAATATTTCTAAGTTTAAAAAAAAAAAAAAAAACCAAGAAAGAAAAAAAAGTTTAAAAAGAGAAAGCCTGCAACACTATTTTTATCCTTCTAAGCCTTCGGGACAAATGCTTTACAGACCTTCCAGTCTTACCGGGTGCAATTTATAAAGATTAAAGATTAACATTTATAGAAAAATGCCTTTCCCTAATACTGTAGAGATGCCATAAAAAGTAATACTTTTCATTATAATACCACTTTATGGTACATGAGAGCTTTAGTACCCCACAGGTCTTTTCCTTCTCAGTGTCTGGAGGGGAAAGAACACAGATTGCAAAAAGTAGATGCTTCTTTCTTTCTTTCTCTCTCCAGCTCAGCAAATATACACCCTTACTTCAGTCCCTTCAAGGTGAGCTTTGTTGTGAGGAGAGATAAGGCCCAAAGCACAGGCAAGGTCTGAACAAAATTGGTCACTGCATGTACTTTTGTATCCCTTTTGACACTGCAAAATTTTAATGAAGGAATGCTACAAGGCCTCTGCTCTGAAACAAGCGGTTTAATTCTCTCTGTAATTCAGAAAGCAAGTTTAAGTAATGACTTTATAATTTTTAATTATCATGGAAGAAGCCTTTTTATGTTTGCTTTTGCTTTATTACTCCAGTATATCCCATCAGAAATTTAATTTTCGTTTTCAACCCAGGCAATAATATTTTTCATTATTTGGCAAATAAAAAAACGTTACAGTGAACAAATGAGAAAGGGGCACACGCATGAAATGGCATCATCTAGAGAATACTTCCTTCAGGTTTACACCCAAGTCACCTTTAAAATGCTGTAGTGGTTGTAACAAGTGTGTTTCAGCCTTCCTTCTCTTAACATGACAGCTCCCCACCCAGCAGCAGTGACAACAGCCTGTACAGCCACCTCTAGAACCATCTACATAGTCGCTGGTTTTCATGCTGTATGCCCTGCATACAAGGGCTCATGACCTCCATCTCCACTCTGTCCCTCAGTGAAAACAAACAAAAAGAAAAGAAATTCGCAGTATGCTGGGGACAGTTGATGCTTGGGAGGAGTGTAGAAGTGACAGAATGAGTTTATAACCAGGTCAGTAGGAGAAGTATCTGCAAAAGTCTGTTCTCATTTTGGCTGCAAGAGTTGTTAAATGCCCAATCCAACCTGCCCTAATGCTGGAGGCAGCTGGAGTTGGGCACATTCGCTTTCAAAATAACAGCCCAGATTTTCTCTGCTCTACATCTGTCTTCTTGACACATCCTGTCAGTCCCCAGATGTTGGAAGGAACTTCAGGAGATCATCTGAGCTAGACTGTATAGTCCTGCTCTGGCAGGAAGGCTGGACTTGATGATGGACTTGATGGGTGGACCACTCAATGAATAAAGAATTGGCTGGATGGTCACACACAGAGAGTGGTGACCAACAGCACAATGTCCACGTGGAGACCAGTGCCAAGTGGCATCCCTCAGGGGTCAGTGCTGGCACCAGTGCTGTTTGACATCTTTGTCAGCAATATGGACAGAAGAATCAGTGCAGCCTCAGCAGGTTTGCAGATGGTACCAAGTTGTGTGGCACAGTCGACTTGCTAGAGGGCAGAGATCCATCCAGAGGAACCCAGGTTGGAGAGGTGGGCCCAGGCCAACCTCATGAAATTCAACAAGGCCAAGTGTAAGGTCCTGCACCTGGGTAGGCACAATCCCAAGCACAAATTCAGGCTGGGTGGTGAATGGTTGAGAGCAGCCCTGAGGAAAAGGCCCTGGGGGTCNCTGGAGAAGAGAAGGCTTCGACGAGACCTTATAGTAGCCTTCCAGTATCTGAAGGAGGCCTACAGGAAGGCTAGGGAGGGACTACTGACAAGGTCTTGCAATGCCAGGACAAGGGGTAATGGGTTTAAAGTGTCAGAGGGGAGATTGAAACTGGATGTTAGGAAGAAGTTCTTTCCAGTGAGGGTGGTGAGACACTGGCACAGGTTGCACAGGGAGGTTGTGGAGAACAGAAGCAGAGAATGTGATCTTCGATCACATTCTGCGCTCCACAACCTCCCTGGAGGTGTTCAAAGCCAGGTTGGATGAGGTCATGAGTGACCTGTACTAGTGGGAGGTGTCCCTGCCTATGGGGGTTGGAATCAGATGATCTTTGAGGTCCTTTCCAACCTTACCATTCTGTGATTCTAACATACAGCAAACAGTTCTTCATCTCTTCCCATGCAGAAGTCAAGAGTTTAGTACAACAGCAAAAAAGCCACCAATGAAAAAAGCTCTGAACTAATTAGCTGCAATATGTATTCTTATTTTTAATATAATTTTGGTGCTTGCCATCAAAATACCATGCTCATAAAAAATAGATTTGCCTCCTATACAGATGATCTATTACCGCCACAGCTCATGTTATTTCCTCAGAAGAAAATGAAAAGCTCCATTTGAAACTCACTTAGCAGCTGGTTATTCTGCATTTCATAGAGGAAGCAGCACCCGTAAAGGTGAAAATGAATAATGATACATTTGCAGAGAAGTCACAAAAATTCAAATGCAAGATTTATCCAGAGCTTTGATACTCCAATCCTCTTACAGAGAGTTTATAAAATAATGCTCTGCGCATGGGGGAAAAAAAATTCATTCCACCCACTGTATGAAACCAAAAGGAAATTCACCTTATAAAAGAAAAGCAAATTAAACAGAACCGAGGAGGCCTTAGCAGGCCTGAAATTCATTAGGAGTAGCCCTCGGGCCCCTCGGGAACAGCCTCACACACTCCACAGAGCTAGGAAATGTCTCCTTAGAGGAAACTGAGACTGGACTCCATGGAAAATCTGCAAGCCTCTCTGCAGATAACTTTGGTTTAATTCATTCTAACACTTGAGTTGGTTTTGGTAGTTGTCTCCTCCCTTGTTCTGCACCCAGAAATTTACCCTTCTCCCATCTCCCCACCAGACCAAGCTCTCCTTGCTGCACAGTTTGGTTTCCACCTTGTTTCCCAGCCTCACCCACCACCACCCCAACACCACGCAGAACAAACCACACTGTCTTTTATATCCTCACAGCCATGCCGACACAGCACCCTAGAGCCTGAGGTCCTTGGAGAGCAAGGTCACGCCTCAAAGCCATTTTCCTGGTGCCAAGGCAAGACACGACACAATTATTAGCAGCCCTGCCCAGACTGACAACAGCAAGCTGCAGAGGTTGGTAGAAGGGCTCTCTGCTCCACCAGCCCTGCACTATGTGCCAAATCAACCTGCAGTGGCACTGACTGATGCCAGGTCCAATTTTTCTGGACTGCTTTCCTGACCTGTGGTGCTTCATGGTCCTATCAGACTGCAGAGAATTAGCTCAAATATCTGTGTGTCCCTAACAGAAAGCTAAAATACACTACTTGCATTCTAACAAATGAATAAATATAGAGCAGCCTTGGTCTTTCCTTCTCTCTAAATGGACTTCAGACCATTCACTGAAGGACAGCCAACATGGTCTTCACTGATTTAGCTCCTTCCAAAATGACTCAGTATGTCAGAAGTCAGACAGTAGCAGTGAAAAGGAGCCTCAAAAGCAAGTGCAAGTTGTTGTGTTTTGTAGAAAAGTCTGTTCTTGATAAACATTCTGCCCCATCTTTACGGTTTTCTAAAAGGACTCAGGTGCCATGTTTAAGCTTTTTCTTCTTCAGTAGAGCTTGACCACAGACTCAGAAGCAAAGAAAAACAAACACATCCTTGTCTAGCGGAGAAGCTGCAATGCCTGACATTTTATTGAGACAAACTCCATCAGGGAAAGAAGTTGTGTGGAACACAGCAGGTTTGGTCTGAAAACACCAGCAATAAACATCTGAGAGGAATTTACAGTCCAACGGCAATACAAATGGTGCTGAACTCCTCTCTGAAATATGCCTGGTCTAACTCAAGCTTGTCAGACTGAAAACTTGCATAAGGATTTGTGTGCAGCATCTAAGATTACCCACGAGATGACAGGAGCGCTCACAGTTTGGGGTGGATTGCTAAAGCAGTGAGGCAGAGTTTGACTGGCAGAAACAGGAAAGCTTTCGGAGTCTGGACACACACAGCAGATCAGCTGTGTATGAAAGACATGATCCCCCAGCAAAGACTCCTATTACTCCTTTATGTATGTACAATATGGAAAGCACTGGTTGCATTTTAAATTTTTAATACACCCCATGTTCACAGAAATTCTGATTTTTGCTAGAAGGAAGCTTCTAGGCAATGTTGCTGCTGGTACACCTCAAAACACATTTTTTTTTTTTTTTTTTTTTGCTAACAACTGCAATGAATTGAATGATGCACGTTAAGAAAAAGTCAGGATGCTTCTGGCTGCTGGGATAAAATAGGTCAGGAGAGCAGAATGCAAGGACACTAACTCCCACCCATTGGAGTAACATCTAAAACCACTGTTTGTACCCCGTATTTTTCAAGCTGTCCTTCCATTAAAGCACCTGGCTCATACAAGCATACAGAACAGCATGTGATGCCACTATAAAGGTGTTCTGCCCTTTGAAATAGGTGATAAAAAGCACTGGGGGAAATAAAAGCTCTCAGGCACCTCATTCTCAGCCAAAAGAGAATCATCTTCTGAAATGAAATGAATTGATGGGGACAAATGTGGTCAGGGTCAAGAGGAATGATCTGTGTTAACTGTTCCCACGTCTGAAAATTGATGAGGACGTGCACAGATGTTTGGGTTACATTGAAAAGACATTGCTACTAGGAAACAAAGCACAAACTAACCCATTCCCTGAAGCTGCAGCAACTTGAGGGAAAACAAACAGATCTTAAACCAGTTTTGTTCTAACTCCTTAAATTCCTGGTTTGTAATAGTAAAGGCTTAGCAACCATTAAGAACAAAGTACTTGGGATTTGTGTGCGTGGGGAGAGATCTTCAGTCCCCAAAGGATAACCTGTGCCAATACAAGGTAGGAGTTCTCAAAAGGGGCCCCATGTGAGCTGCTTTCCTCTTCTGAGGAAGATAATAAACGAGCTCAAGAGCACTTCTCTATTTCATAACAGCTGACATTTTATATGTAATGCCTGATTAATTTGTTTCTGAATCAGATAAAGATTTCTGGTCCGAAATGGGTCACGTTGACCGGAATTAGCTGTTAGGAAGAGAGAAAGAGATAGGAAGGATGTGTGAAATACTGCAGCATCACCGGCATCAGAGCCGTACTACTCCAGAGAGCAACCAGCTACTTGACAGTTACAAGATCACATCTTTCTACCCTAACCTACATAAATATTTACTTTTGGCCCAAAGAAATATTAATTTTTCAATATCCCATTAAAACAAAAGGCAAGAAGGGGGAAAACCCCCGTCAGTCACAAAACCCACAGCAGCCATTACCACACCACCTTGAAAGACACCTTCCCAACGAATGCACACACATAACGCATCCTCTTGTAACACCACACTGTCATTCTGCAATAGCTACACTCCAACTGATCCCCCTGAGATAAATGCCACAAAACCCAGCCAAATCGCAATGGGACTCTGCACAGCAGGGCAACATAACATACAATTACTGTAACCTTGCCCTGGGGCACTTCACAAGGAGACAAAAAAAAAAAAAAAAAAAAAAAAAAGAAGCCCCCATTTAAGAATCAAAANNNNAAAAAGAGCCTCCATTTAAGTATTCAACAGTTTTTCTTAAGATAGAAAAAAAAGAAGAGGCTCTCATTTTCCTGATCCTTACAAAGCCAGCAGCACTGGGCTGTATTAATTGGATGGAGGAAATCAGAATGCTGGCTCCCCTTGGTGAAGGAGAGGTTTGCTGGGCAGAGGCTACACATCGCACATGCTGGTTTCTCTCTCATACGAATCATAGGATCACCTTGTTGGAAAAGGCTTTAGGATAGAGTCCAACCATAACCTAACATCCCCCTGCACATGACTTTTAAACTAAATGAATGGGAAGTAGCACAGCAAGGTACTGAAGCAGCTTGTTAGTGACTGAGAGAGGCAGATAAAGCTGAGAGAAAGCAGCTGCCCCTCAGCCAGCAACCATGCTCCATTTTGGAGTAACTTTGCACAATCTGCAGAAACTGGTTGCCTAAAGACAGTTGTGAGGATCTTAAATTATCCCTGACACTATCCCTGAGGTGTCTGCCTCTCAATCAGTCACACTTTGCAACACATCTAGAAACACCCCATGCCCCAGGCATAACAAAATGGATGGCACTCAGCTATTTCCATCAGCAGGTAGAGACCAAACAGCCCATTTCCTAACTTTAAGGGTAACTGCAGCCACCCAGGTGGCTGGAAAGAATTAGTCTCTACTGTGACAGAAAAACTTGTAGGACTTGTATTGACACAGATGAATCTCTTAATAAAAAACTAGTTGCTCCTCCTAAAAGTGCTGCAAATTCCCATTTCCACTCAAATACAAAATGCTCAGTTATCAAGCTCAATTGGCTAATTCTCCATCAGTACTTCCTTCAGACTTGTTCAACAGTATCTCTAACATCACCTTAACAGTTGAGCAACCAACCGTGAGAGCAGCATTACTCTTCAGCACTGCTTAAGCAAAACATTCTCCTTATCTTAGATTTTCTAATTGGTAAAAAGGAACTTATCTCCATGGCTAAAGATCATCCTGTCTAGACAACCATCATAAAGTCACTGCTACAGACCACTTCATTACACATGCAGATGCATAAAAGCATGTTTTGCAGGCTGCCAGACAGATACAACACTGCAACACTTTGTTCACATCTACTGGGAATTAATGCCAAGCAAGGCTCTGGAATACACAGTCAAAGCAATGCAGCCCTCTGTTTAAAGCAGTAAGTGTCTGGACTTACTGAGTTTACCACAAAATCATCTAGTTCTGCTAGTGCATCCTTGGGATCTTTCAAACCTTGAGGAGGATGGGGCAGGGGAGGAGGAGGAGATGGGGGGTTGGTCCTTGTCAGAGCTGGCTCCATTAACCCAGGACAGAGGCATATACACAGGAACGTATTCAGGGCTCCTCCCAGTCCAACTGGTATCATATAGAAAAATGGTATCAAGAAGAGCAAGGAAAGCAATTAAATGCTTGCACTGACAAGCCATGTGTCTCCTTTGCCAAGACCCAAAAAAGCACAGAACAGATTTTGCATCCTGGACCTTCATGTCATCATCAGCTGTCGAGACAAAATGCTGGGGGAAGGATCACACACAGAATGCCAGGGGCTAGAAGGGGCCTCCAAACCTCATCCAGTCCAACCCCCCTGCAGAGCAGGATCACCTATACCAGATCACACAGGAACACATCCAGGCAGGTTTTGAGTATCTCCAGAGAGGGAGACTCCACAAGTCCCCTGGACAGTCTGTTCCAGTGTTCTGTCACCCTCACAGTGGAAAAAATTCCTCCTCATGTTTACATGAAACTTCCTATGCCTCAGTTTCCACCCATTGCCCCTTGTCCTGTCATCAGGCATCACCCAGCAGAGCCTGGCTCCAGCCTCCTGACACTTATCCTCTACATATTTATAAACACCAATGAGGTCACCTCTCAGTCTCCTCCAAGCTAAAGAGCCCCAGACCTCTCAGCCTCTCCTCACAAGAGAGATGTTCCATTCCCTTCATCATCTTTGTGCCTCTGCACTACACTCTATCAAGACTCTTGAACTTGGGGGCCCAGAACTGAACACAGTACTCCAAATGCAGCCTCACTAGGGCAGAGTAGGATACACAAATTTGGAAACTGCACCACTGATCATAGAAGTAAGGATTATATTTGGTGACCATGGCAAAGTCACCTGAAGGCATTTGTGATTGCAATCGATGCTGCAATTCAGAAACAGACCCAAGAAGTGCACACTTCTGCATTTCAGCTAACCCAAACGGCAAGAGGAGAAAAAAGGAAACAAACCATGCAAAAATCCATGGAACACTAAAGCCCCAAAACTCTGATCCTTAAAATTAAACAATTCCCTCTGTTGAGGGGGAGAACCAAATTTGAAAGCTGTGTTGCTGAGACATGCATCCCCTGAGTGCCCAGGTGCTCACTTCCCTGCTAAAGGATAAAACTCTCACCATAGTTATCACATTAAAAATGAATCTCACCAGTTTATCCTCTCTAATTGAGCTGCTCTTTAGGAGACAGCTATAACTGCAAAGAACCAGTCTGTAAAATTAAAAAAAAAAACAAACAAACCCACTTAAAACCACAGTAGTATTGGTATCAGCACGGATCATAGAATCATAGAATGGAAGGGACCTCAAGGATCATCTAGTTCCAATCCCCTGCCATAGGCAGGTACACCTCGCACTAGCACAGGTCACTCAAGGCCTCGNCTTAAAACCACAGTAGTATTGGTATCAGCACGGATCATAGAATCATAGCATGGAAGGGACCTCAAGGATCATCTAGTTCCAATCCCCTGCCATAGGCAGGGACACCTCGCACTAGCACAGGGCACTCAAGGCCTCGTCCAACCTGGCCTTGAACACCTCCAGGGAGGGAGCAGCCACAACCTCCCTGGGCAACCTGTTCCAGTGCCTCACCACCCTCACTGTAAAGAACTTCTTCCCAACATCCAGTTTAAATCTCCCCTCTGCCAGTTTAAACGCATGATATCTGCTCCTATTTCTTAAAACCAAGACTTTCTACTGGGGAGACTGAGACCAGAGAGGGAGGGAAAAAAAACCAAAAAAAAAGTAGTTAAAAAAACCTAACTCTTTCCTCCTTAAATATCTGAAGATGAAGAACCCAAAAGTCTGCGATACCTCATAATGCAGCACCATCCTCCTCAAGAGCTATTTTATGTAGAAACAGGCTTTGATGTAAGAGGAATTAAAAGGATAATATTAACCAGAAAAATTAGATACTATTTCATCTCATTGTCTCAAATGGTGCCATTAGCAGCACTTAAAATAATCATAATTCGAGATTATTTTAATTATGTTTCATGCTATTTCAGGGTATGCTGATGAAGGAGAGGGATGGAGGAGCAGTTGATTGTGGTGGGCACACTCAGTACTGCCCAACACTTCACACCTGGCAGGCAGAGCCCAACTTCTCACACTGCTATTAATTCCCTGTTGACACCTGTAACTCAATGGTTGTAAGCTCCCAGCACCTTGGCCAAATTCTACCTGGGCAATTAGATTGTGTCTGAAGTGCTTATCTATTTCTGGAGTTTTAATTGGATAAACATACACATTTTCTTTTCTGGATAGTCATGAATATGGATCAGTGCTTCATGGTACCTTCAGACAGTTTACTCCATAGTTGACTCAGACTGCCCTGGGTCAAACCAATTCTGTGATGTTCTAGTTCTACACTGGCTAATCGTCCACAGATTTCTATCAACAGAAACAGTATCGCTAAAAAGAACAAAGGCTTTCATCCTCCTTCAAAATTGGATCATAAAGCACTTACAAATCAAATTTTTCCCCTCAATGTTTCTTAATAGTTTTGAAACTGCTCCGTCCTCAAACCTAGCAGCAAATTAATTCTTGGTGTGCCACTTGCAAATTTCCTGCAAAATCCCATTACGAAGCAGCCTGCAGTTTAATAGAACAGACTGTCACATAGCAAATAATTGTTTTCAGATTTCAGTATCGTGCTCTGCAATAATGTTTATTTTATCTCCAATCAGTAGCTAAGAGGCTATTATTAATCATTTATATTTCCACATGGACATAACGCCTGAAGGAGTAGTTTTAGATAGAGGGAAAGTATCCACACCTCCTTATGGGGCATGAAGTCAAGAGGTCTAGTCAGGAACCCAAGCTGCCACTTAGCTATAGCTCTCTCCAAAGCATGAGTCAGAGTCCACTGAAAACATTATGGACTATCTAAAGAACTCAGGTTCCTAACTCCTGAATTAGCTGCCTGTTTTGGGATGCTGTCAGTATCTCATGTTTTCTAGTGGTTTAATAGGCAAATGTGTCTAGAGCTGCTAGATCTCTTAACCCCCTCATTCTCTGTTATTCAGTTCTACTGGTTGACATTTTTTTATGTAATCAGACAACTAGGAAGACATAGGAAGTTCCATGTAAACACGAGGAAACATTTTTTCTCTGTGAGGGTGACAGAACACCGCAACAGGCTGCCCATAGGTGCGTCCCTCTCCAGAGATGTTCAAGACTGACCTGGATGCATGACCTGTTATAGGTGATCCTGCTCTGGCAGGGGGAGCTGGACTGGATGATCTTTTGAGGTCCCTTCCAGCCCCTAATGTTCTGTGACTCCATGAAATATTACCGTAACTTCCACAATTACTTTAAAATAGGAAGTAAGATGCTCATCGTGACTGCAGGCTTATTTTTCTATTCATAACACATTGAATATCTCAGGAAATCCAAAATTGATCCTTTGTGCAGTCACAGTTTCACACTCACAATTAAACAGCAGATTTTGATGTACAGTAAGCACATCAGACAGGCAATTAATTGCTCTTATAGTACAGGGTACTTGTTAGAAATATCTGTACCAAGAACAGCAAAATACCCTTTCTACTAAGCATAACTAACCCTATCAGAACTATGACAGAGCAGGACATTTTCACTGTCCTTCTCTACTCCCCAAATATCCTGCTGAAAATATATGTAACTTGTGATGGATAAAAACCATAAATGTTGAATCATCACCACATTATGGATGGTCTTCTTTTAACCTCATCAGCCTAAACTAGGAACAGTGCTGCTGACAAGCGTGCGTGTTAACGGAGCAGAGGCATCACCATGTGCATCAGGTCCAGCAGATGAAAGGGCTCTGAGGCACATCACTCTACAGGAAATGAAGCGTCAGCAATGAACATCAGTTTCTCATTCTGAATATTAAAACAGGCCATGGGACTTTGCCCTGTCTAACTGGGTCTGAAGAGACAGTGTGAAAGGTTAATTAAATGACTGACATGTAAGGGGGACATGGTGCAGTATCTGTAGAGGAAGCTCTGTCCACGGAAAGATGTGGCTTTAAGTCTGCAGGAAGCATCAAGAGCAGGACCAAAGGCCATATCAACATAAGGACCTTTGGAAAAGCTGAGGCAAATCAACTAATGGTGTGCAGCCAACACGCAGAAGTCGCAGTACATTAAACCCTGGTATGAATGCTCCCAAGAGAGAGCACAGTCACCCTCCTGGGTTTTAGCTTTAAAGTTGTTTTTCTCCTGAATGTCAACATCCACACATCATTTAATGTGCTTAAACTTGTACTTCACACCCACCACAGAAAAACTTTCTGGAACTTCTTAAGGCAAATGAGGCTGTGATTTTACAGCACATATCTCACAACTGTTGTTTTTGTTTACTCCGCATCCGAGCTTCTTCTTACAGAGATTATTTGGTTGTAAAGGCATTGCTGAGCCTACAGAAGGTGTAATGGAAAGCAGTTCTCCCCCGTCAGTTCTCTCCTGAGAGTTCTCTGCTGCCCAGTCTTCACAAGCTGGGCAGCTGAGTTTCAGACATTAAATATAGCAGGACTTACACCTTTTACCTGACTTGGACCAAAGAGTGGTGGACAGAAGCATTTCTTAAGTCACAAACTCTCACCAGGTTTCTTCATGTCTGTGTCTCAGTCCCCAGAAAATTCAAAAGCAATCTCACCACTAACTTCAAAGGTACCAGCACATCCACAGTGCAGTACCTGACTCTGACCATCCACCTTCAACAGCTGGAGCAAAGGGTTACGCACTGCAGGTCACCCCTTCCCATTACAGCTGGTAGAAGTGTAAGTGAATTTTAAACTGAGGCACTTTTCATATTCAGAACTTACTTTTTGTATAGAATTTATGTACATGCATATATAAAACTCTTTCCTTATTGTATCTTCATAAGTTTTGACTGATGTATAAACACCCACATGAACTTTTGTTAGCTTTCCACCTCACAGGCTTTTATATCACTCATTAAAGCAACTATAGAATTATAGAATCATAGAATGGTAAGGTTGGAAGGGACCTCAAGGATTATCTAGTTCCAACTCCCTGCCATAGGCAGAGACACATCCCACTAGAACAGGTCACTCAAGGCCTCATCCAACCTGGCCTTGAACACCTCCAGGGAGGGAGCAGCCACAACCTCCCTGGGCAACCTGTGCCAGTGTCTCACCACCCTCACTGTAAAGAACTTCTCCTAACATCCAGTCTAAAACTGCCCTCTGCCACTTCAAACCCACTGCCCCTTGTCCTGTCATTACAAGACCGTATAAATAGTCCCTCCCCAGCCTTCCTGTAGGCCCCCTTCAGATACTGGAAGGCTACTACAAGGTCTCAAAGCCTTCAAAACTATCAATTGTATAAGATTCATGCTATCATCTCCAAGAAGCCTTTTTCCTGTCCCCTTTGCTCTAATCATTTCCCCATATTTTAAAGCAAGCTGGTCAAGAAACTGAAATCCACAAAAAGACGACAGAGATTTTTCATCCTAGTCATTCAGTAGGGAAAAAAAAAATCCATACATTTATTGCAGGCTTGGATTCCTACTACAACATCCTGAAGTGCTCAATAATTCCACAAAAGCTTTGAAGGTGAGAAATATAATCTGCCATACAGCTACCAAGACTTTCCTCTATTGTAACACAGACCACAGGAGCAGTTCTTTGAAACGGCAAATAAAAAATGCCCAAAGGCACTCAGAAATAATACTTTGGAGAAAAAAGAAAAGAAAAACAAGAGAATTAAATGTTGGAAACAATCATAATTATGTTTTAAAGAGAGGTTTTGATTGCTTAACCTAAGTCACCCAGGGCATAATGATTACCAAATTCATAACTCTTCCCCATCAAAGAGTAAATGGAAAAGACTTAATAATCTAAAAAATATTGCAGTCTCCTTCTGTGTTTGGAGTGAATCAATGATATTTATAGCTCCAGAGGTATTGAATTTCTTTTGTATCAAAGAACACCAATAACAATGTACAATTCCATTATGGAAGTGCATCTCAAGAAAGTGAGCACTGTCTTAGATTACAAAAAAGGAGAGAGTCAAAACTCAGTGCCTGTCACACCAAGAAAACATGTCAATCTTCTCTCACCAGACTGAAAGATCATGATCAAATCATCTCAGGTATTTGTAGCTCACTGCATAAAAATGGGATGAAAAATGGAGATTAGTAACTACCAAGGTGTTTCACCTAGTTTGACAGGAAAGCTTTACTGCCTCAGTCCCCCCCAAAAAACATTCTGAATGAAATTAGAGTGACTGGTTTTGGACATCTTGGAAGTAGCATGGCTAAGGGCTGCATCTTAGATCAAAGCTAGACTGACCTAGATGTCAGACACTTCTGGCAAGGTGCAGGCAGGGGTTTTGAGTTGACATGGCACCAAGGGAGCGTTGCCCTCACCCAGCACAGGCTATTTCAATGCCCCCAGGGAGCGTTGGGAACAGGGTGGGCAAACCAGGCCTGGCATGGCATGGCATGGCAGGAAGGGCATGGCGCAGCAGGCAGGGTGAAATCTCTCTCCCAGACCGAAGCTAAGCCAGCAGCTTCAGCAGGAGTGAGGAACTGTAACCATGATGTCCACTCACAGAAAGAGCACATCCTCTGCAGTTGCTAAAAGGGATGCATCGGTTCAGTCTGAGATGCCCCAAGAACATGCAGTTCTCCAGGGCTCTGGTTGCAGGGAGTGCCACAGTCTCTCCGGAAGTGGCTGCGATTGGGGAAATGGTTGTGTGAGATGTGAGTAGGTAGACTGTGTGCTCACTCTGGTGGCAGAGCTAAGCGAGGAAGTGGATAGGCTAAGGAACGTTAGAGTTGGAGAAAGACTGACATGTTGAACCGTGCTGTGACCTGCCTGAAATCAGAACAGGGACAGTGACCCTGACAGAACAGTCACCACAAAAACCTCAGAATCAATGAGATCTGGCACCCTCCCCCTCATCAGGAGGTAGGTAGGTAGGTTCCCAAAAATAAGTGGTGAATAGAAGTCCCTATTAGGGAAAGGAAGAGAACCCTCTCCTTGCGCACCATGCCTCCCCAGGTAAACGGAAGATAGCAGTTTGCATGGATTCTGAAATCCAAAGTAATTCGGAGATACAAGCATTCTCCAGGAGCAGAAGGCTGCATGACTGGCAAAGAAAAAGGGAAGTGTCTTCCCTAGTAAGTCAAAGACCTTCAGTAGAACAAGATTTTGCCCGCAAGAAGAGTAGCTCATTCTCTGGTTGCTCCCTGGTTTTATTCTCCCATCTATGAAGAGTGTCCTCAGGCATCTTCCAGCAGTTAGCAAGGGGCCTATGGGAGTCATTAAAGTAATTAGAACTGCTTGAAAGTTAGTAGCAGATGATGCCATAGAGGACAACACATCCCTACCCTACTGCTAATATGAGATGTTAATTGTGTGAATCTTTTGTGTTCTGGTTTCTACATTAAACATACAAAGCAGAGCCCAAGAGGAGAAACCTACAAAGACCTCAGCATGCAGGGTATCAAAACTGGTTTGGTTATCATGATAATGGCATACAAGTACTCTAACTTTAAACCATTTGGCATCTTCTTTCACGAGTCTTTCTAATACTTGGTATGGCAGTTGGTTGACTCAGATAAGGAGGATTTAAACACTTTAAGTCAGACTTAGTTTGTTCCTTCAAAAAAAAAAAAATATCAGCATCTAACTTGATTTCTGCTCAAGGGATGAAAATATTGCCTTGGCTGAAAGCTAGGACAGGTATAACACAAATTCCACATGGTGCTAAATTTAAGCTCAGCACCTGAGTCTGACATCAGCCTGAGACTGGGAGCTCCTCTCCATCATGGGGCAGCACATGTCAAGGAATCCCACCAAGGTTGGTCCTGAGTTTGAGGACAACCAAGTCAAGAGTTACCTCAAGTGCTTTAATAAAGAAGACATTTTCTATTTATGGAATCACAAAATGGTAAGGTTGG
>VWYK01124621.1:202-17602 GCA_013399775.1 Semnornis frantzii
CTCAATATTATATACTAAACACTAAATGCTAAATATGAGATACTAAACTCTAAATACTAATAATGAGTCTATTCAGTTGCAAAATACTATGTGCTTTATGACAGAGGTAAGAATAATCATTGCAAATGCTATGTTATTAACTAAATGGACTTAATTATTTGTTACCAAGTTAGATCCTAACCAGGTTTTGTCCTCATAAACTTTATTGGCATTCTGTGAGTTTTGCTGTCTGACTTCTGTGCTTTGACAAACAAGTACCAACCTATCACACAAGTGGCCTGTCACAAAGTAAGTATAAGAAATCAGAAATGATTATTGCCTACCAAGTAATAAATTGAGGAAAGGACCCACCATATGGAAGTGACCCACCATATGGAAGTGATATTATTTCATTATCCTGGAAAACAAGTACAAAACAGAAGTATGAAAGTTCAGTGCTGGGTGAGGGGAAACTTAACAAGATTAGTTGCTTTCAAGTCTTGTGCCGCTGCTGAGTGCAGGCTGGAGTGTTTCAGGCTTTTGAGGCGAAACAATGGCAAAATGTTGTTATATGATAGGACACATCCTGTGTACAGAAAGGTGTGTGTCTGATGGGGATCAATAGAATCTCTCAAAAGGAATCCAGAGTGGCTCTCATTGTATGTGTGAGTTTAGCCCAGTACTTGGGAAGATTATCTTTATTTTTAATCTCAGGATGCTTGATGTCCCTGAAATTCTCTTTTGACATACTGGTTAATATCTGCCAGTCCACAGGTCTGATGTAAGGAAGTATTAATTGCAATGTGAGATCAGCATGCAGTTCCCAACATTTTATTCCTGGGAACACAGAAGACATCAGGGGAGGGTGCATCTTGTGCAAACAGTGGAGTTGCAAGTAGCAAATCCAGCTGAAGGGAGCCAGAAAAGTTCGTGGAGGCAGCTTGTGCAAAGGTAAGTAACAGAGCACAAGGGAGCTTGTGTGCCCTTGCTAAAGTGACTGGCTGAGGGCAATCAAGGGAGGCATCTTTACAACGACACTTCCCAGTTAGGGAAGAGAGAAGGTACCCAAATGCTGCCATTATTGAAGATTCAAAGGATGTTAGCTCTTGGATACTGAAGAAGCAAAACCTATCACCTCCACAGCTGCATCTAACCCTAACACAATGCCCTGGTTTCAGCTGGGATAGAGTTAACTTTCTTCCAAGTAGTTGGCACAGTGCTGTGTTTTAGGGTGAGGATAATGTTGCTAACACACTGATGGCTGTAGCTGCTGTTGAGGAATTCTTGCACTAAGCTAAAGATTTCTCAGCTTCTCATGTTACCCTGACAGTGTGAAGCTGGATGTGCACAAGCAGTTGGGAGAGGACACAGGTAGGACAGCTCACCTGGACTGGCCAGAGGGATAGTTCATAGCATATGTTATGTTGTGCTCAGTATATCAACTATGGGGGAAGCTCAGGAGCAGGCTTGGTGCTGAATAATTTTTTTTCCCATTTACACCACTTGTTTTTCTAGAGCTTTGTTTTTCCTCTCTTCTCTTATTTTCTTTTTTTTTTTTTAATTTTCCTTTGCATTGAAAATTATGATTTTATTTTATCTTGTTTTGTTTCGATTATCAAACTATTCTTATATCAACCCCTGAGTTTTCTCTCATCCTTCCAATTCTCTCCCTCATCCGACTGAGGGGGGAGTGAGCGAGCAGCTGTGTGCTGCTTGTTTGCCAGCCGGGGTTAAAGCACAAGGGATGAACATCTGTCATTTGTGTAAAAGGTGTCCCTGTGATGTGTCATGCTCTTGGTCCACTCAGGTGTGCCCACCCAAAGTGCTGCTTCTCCTTATTGCAGCTGAAAGCCTGAGCCATGCTTTGAAAAAAAAAAACACACTCAAAGTGTTAAGGATGGAACTGCTACACAAATACATTATTGCTTGCTTTATGCTACTGGAGAATAAGAACATCATTTGGAGAACTGGTTTGCAACAGACTGACAACTACTCAATACTGTGTGAGTTTTTTGAGGCACAGATCTCTTTTGGGCTAGAGGAGAATGTGACTTAATTGAGGCTTTTGCAAGTGATGGCTGCTTCCTTTTCAAGCCTTCACCTTGCAGAGGCAAAAATTGAAATGCATCCCAAGATGTAAAATATTGATGTTGCATTATTCAAATGAGAAAGCTTTGGTATGTGTCTCTTTTGTTTAATCATGCTAAAAGCAGAAGTGCACGGGGCATAAATGACAGAACAATAAGGTTCTTATGTGTCTAAATGACATTGGCTGTGCAATGCAGAGCAGAAAACAAAACACCTCTAAACCTTGACATCTCCTAAAACATTACAGATGCATAGAAAGATTGGAGTTTATTAGCATGATCCTGAGGTTTTCTTCTATTCATGGGAGTCGTTTTAGGAATGTCACATTTATATCTGCTAACACACACCCAGTAAATACTGCTTTGTATTCCAAGGTTGCCAACTTAAGCATTAAAAGTTAGGTGATTCCTGTGTAATCCTTATCTGGGCCACTTTAATTTCTACACTGAAATGCAATCATTAATGATATGATCATACACTGTATTTACCACTGGCCTATCTCTTCCAGGATGCTTAACAAGCCACTCTTCAACACTGCCTTTCCTCTCTATTCAGCACGTGGACATATAACAAGTTCATTGCACTCCTCGCTCCAAATAGCAAGTTGTTAATATTTAGGATCCTGATTTTCTTTTTTTTCTTTTTTACTTTTTTTTTCTTTTTAATTGTACTGCTCACTGTGATATTTGAGTGATTCACTGATGACAAGGAGTGTATCTCACAGTGCTCCTGGGAGGCAAATTGACTTTTATTCAGTGTTACAAAAGAGAAATTGAGCTGCAGAGATAGCCAAGCAGGATAGTCTCTGGTTTTAAGTGTTCAGACTGACACTTCTATAGGTTTTTTTTTCAGACTGACATCTCTATAGTTTAATTTTCCACAGAGTTTCTTATTTTGTAATAGCAAGCAAGTCTACATTATTTAAGTTCATTTCCTAAGATGTTTGTGTAAACTTTATAGAATTGATGTTGATGTTCTTTCCACTCTTTATAAGCAAAGCTAATTATAACTACACTTAAGCACAAGATTATTTTTTTTCTTCTGTGAATGTGGTTATACACAGGAACAGATTCATCAAAGACAGTATCGAAAACCCACCTGGGCACTGTCCTTGGTAACTTGCTTTGGCTGACCCTGTTCTGAACAGGGGATTGGACTGGATGAGCTCCAGAGGTGTCTCCATGCCTCATCCACTCTGGGATTGTGAGATTTTAGTTATGTTGGCAGGAAACTACTATAAAATAAGAGAAACTGAAGTGCACAGATCTTACATTACTTGTCCTTAGTTCAACTTTGTTAAACTAAAAACACTATACTGGAGTTGCTTTTATTTAGTCTGATGCTTCAGTTCAATCGAGATAATGTCAACATGGATTTAAATTCATGAGGGAAAAAATGTATAGCTGTGCTTAATCAAACATGATTAATTTCCCATCTCTCTCTCTCTCAGGTTTAGTACAAAGATTGTGAAATGAAACTATTTCCCTGTGTTAAAAGCTGCTTTCAATCAAGGAGAGATAGCTAGTTTAAGATCATGGAGTTTAGCACCTTAAAAGTAAAATGCTAAACAGTTCTGATGCAAATTCAAGAGAATTTATGGAAACAGTATAAATTGTATGATTTAATCTAGGGAGGCAGATTATTATCATTTGGGAAATTTAATTATGCTCACTATCTATCTCTGCTCTAACTGGATGTTAGGAGGAAGTTGTTTGCAGTGACGGTGATGAGACATTGGCACAGGTTGCCCAGGGAGGTTGTGGTTGCTCCCTCCCTGCAGGTGTTCAAGGCCAGTTTGGACCAGGCCTTGAGTGACCTGTTCTAGTGGGAGGTGTCCCTGCCTATGGCAGTGGGTTGTAACTGGATGACCCTTGAGGTCCCTTCCATCCTTACCGTTCTATGATATCTCCGAGACTTCCTGTGCAAGACCACAACGCACCTGGCTTTTAGATTCTTGACTACTGATGCCTTAAGTCAAGGAGTAAATAAAGAAAAGGTTTTGCAAAAGGAGTGTTTGTTTTTAGGAATCTGGATTCTCTATATTCTCTCAGGCCTACCTAGGAGTTACACTCCAAAGTAAATGGGCATAAAGCACTGGAGAAACAAAACTGAAAAGTGAGTGGACTTAAAAAAGCGTATCTGAAAATAAACAGGTCTGAAGGGAAGGAGATAAAAAGCATACATTCAGGGGCTTTCTTTTCCTACTTGTTGCCCCCCTATCTATGTACCTGCATACCTTCAGTTATTGTACAGTGTCACTGCCAGCATAAACGGAGCAGTAGAGAACATGGATCTAAAGCACATTCACTGACACTAAAATCCATTCTCTGATCACATTCACTGGAAGAGGTTATTTCTGAGGATTTGTGGCCTTCCAATACACCTGGGGAAAAACCAGAAATGAAAGCCTGTGATTAAAGGTTGCATTAGTGTATGGGGACAAGGAGACAACATGAACATTTGAGGAGTGAATTTCGTTCTCCCATTTCCTATCATTAAAGTGTTTGGCTTTGTAATTTCAATATTTTAAGATCATTTTTGTTAGGTTGTGTATATCTGCAGGACCCCGCTTTTTAGTTTACACCTCCTGAGGGACTGAAAGCTTCAGAGTTAATGAACTTTCTCATCAGTTGGCCATTAGTTTGAACTGAAGCCAACTCATCAGGATGAAAAGCATCTTGCATCTAATGGATGTTTGGGGTTCTGTATAGAATGAGTTTGGCAGGTCTCTTTCTGTGGCTGCCACAACACAAACATGCCATAATGCTCTGCACTAATTGGCAGGTTCAGTGAAGAAGCCAAATGGTGGCTCATCTATTGAGGCTGATCTGCCCTTTTTTGCCCATGGAGGAAATCTTTCACCCCAGGTATGCTGCTGGGGTTTGTTAGTGTTTGCTAAGCTAACCAGACTACCTTCTTTGGAAGTCTAGAGGATATCAGTAGTGAAGGCTGTCTGATGATACCTTTCATTATTACTTAAACCACACAACTATTTAAAGAGGCAGCTTAGCATGAATACCGATTTTTTGCACATAGGTGAACATCTCATTAGCTAGACAGAAGCAAATGTCACACAGGCTTGACAGCTACCTATGGCTTTGCAAAACTCCAAGTTGCTTCAAGCAGAATTTGCTGGTTTATGCACAACTACATTTGTGCAGATCCCAGCCTTGGGTCAACCAGTGTTTGTGTTCGCCCTCATCTTGTAATGCTTCAACCCTTTTTTTATATGTTCCAGGGTGTATTTGTGTACCTATAGATGCATGTACATAATGCCACTGCATCCAGTGCTCCTCCTTGAAGGAGAAAAAAAAGTGTCTAACTGATTGCCCATGGTAATTAAGTCTTGGGATGCCAGTGAATGAACAGGTTTAAAAGCATATTCTTCAACAGTATTTTTTTGATTCTGATCTTGTTGGTTTGGTTTTTTTGTTTGTGTTTTTTTCCTTGTTTTGGCTTTGTCATAGAATGGTAAGGTTGGAAGGGACCTCAAGGATCATCCAGTTCCAACCCTCTGCCATAGGCAAGGACACCTCCCACTAGTACAGGTCACTCAAGGCCTCCTCCAACCTGTCCTTGAACAGCTCCAGGGAGGGAGGAGCCACAACCTCCCTGGGCAACCTGTGCCAGTGTCTCACCACCCTCACTGCAAACAACTTCCTCCTAACATCCAGTTTCAATCTCCCCTGCCCTCTGAGCATCTTTGTGGCCTCCTCTGGACCTGCTCCAACACTTCCATGTCCTTCCTGTGCTGGGAGCTCCAGAACTGCACACAGGACTCCATATGAGGTCTGAGTTTTTGTTGGGTTTTTTTTGGGGTTTTTTTTGTTTGTTTGTTTGTTTTTTGTTTTTTTTTTCCCAATAATGCCATGAAGTTACCGAAACTTTCACAGATTTGTATCCTGACTTTATGCTCAGGATGGCTACAGAGCAAAGTACTCTGCTGTGCTGGGATCAGATTTCACAAAATAGGGGGTGGAAAGAAAGAACTGAATGATGTTGCCTTGTCTTGTGTTTTCCTGCTCCAAACCTGCTGCTGAAGCAGGAGTTCTGATGCCCCAGTCACCAGTCCCTGCACTGAAATAAGACAATGCTCTAAATGCTTTCATTTGCAAATCATGCAGTAAAGTGCCAGCCCAAACACGGAAGAGAGGTACCTGACTTAGACTCTAAGTTTTTTCTGCCTTCGCTGCGCACTGGAAAGGTTTCAGGGAGAGTTTAATCACTAGAAATCAGTCACGTAGCCAGTGCCGCAGAGGGAGATTCTGATGTATACATTATCTGGAGTGTCACACTTCTGAGTGTCCCCTAAAGCTGAGGCATTCTATGGACCATCCTGGTACACTTTGTTGTTCTTCCCAAGCCCCTTTGTTACTTTTTATTAGTGAGGCAAGAAATAAAGTCTGTATGGAGTAGATTTCTGAGCTGCTTCCAAAGTGAACTGTGCCAGCCTTGGGGGCTGAAGACAATATTTGTGCTGTGCCATTTGCAGTATGCTCCCTCTTAAAAACATAGCAGTTTGCCAACATGCTCCATTCCCTTCGCTCCTGCTCCCTCGGTGTTTGGATATGCTTGGGGCATTCTCCCCTTCCTATTCCCGTTCTGATTTTAACTTCTGCCAGTGGAAGAGCACATTTGGTTTGTATGCATGGCTTCATGTCACAGCAGCACTGAACAGATTTTTATCTACTTATGCTCAATATAAATTCTAAACATTCTCATAACCTGATGTGAGGCAAGAATATTGTTTCTTGGATCATTCCTTTTGTTTACTCTACAAATCCTTTTTATTTTTTCCTGCCTAACAAATATTGATTTCAACCCAGAACACTCACCCGCAACTACTCAAAAAGCTTCATAATTATTTAACCTTCCTCTATCTCTTTTAACAGGAAAAGTTTGGTGGTGTGTTTGGGTAGAGGATCACTGTTTGACATAACAGCATATATAAATACTTTGGAAAAGCATAAGTAAATTTTAAAAATCATTCTTGCCAAAGTGGTAATTCCAGTTTTAGTGTCAATCCATTTAATATGACTTTAAATTGATTGTTACTTCTAGCTTCACTTTTTGCCCATAGCTTGGACTGTATCTTATATCAAACACATACTGAATGGAATGGAAGAGTGGACAGTAAAATTGAATTGTTTAGGCTATCAGCTGAGTCTGTAACTCAAAAAAAGAAAAAAGGGAGACCTATAACACTCAAACAGCTTCTGTTTTCCAGCACCAGTGACTGAAGTCAATAATCTCCAATATGTTTCCACCAATCCCATAATCTTACCTGTAAAAGCAACAAGTACTCCTTTTCTTTCTTACTCCTTTTACTTCCTTACTTTGCTGTTGTTCCAATTCCAACCCTTCTTTCTTTTCCTCCAAAACCATCCAATAGAGTGAAGGTTTTGTTTCAAGAATGTGCTAACAGACTCGTTCCAGGACCTGTCCCAGCTGCTATAGTTTTACTGTTGTTGAGACATCCTCAGCTCTGCCAACATCCTTGTCAGACTGTTGCTCATCCAAAATTCAACCAAAATGAAATATCAACCAATACATCAACCAAGAAGTGCATGACATCAAAGCTCTCATGATAGAAGCAGCTGGACAGGATCTATTGGATTTGTGCTTAGCACCTTGAGGTCTTAAAATGTTTTCACTAACAAACTTCCAGAATTACGAGCGCAGAGACCCCAATTTTAATTCAGTGCCAGTAAGTGCACATCAGTAGTGAAGGTACGTACCAATAGGTTGCATCAGGCAACAGCTTTATATTGTTGAAAGTACTCCCATTCTCCCTCTTACTGCACAACTTGCTGCAGAAAATGTTGTTTCTTTGAAACATGCTTGAAAAACTGCATGGGTGTTGGGCTTGTTCTGTTTGCAGCCCTCATCACAAGTTGCCTTTTTTCAGTGTCATCCATGGCAGTCTATTCAGCCTTACCGCACTTTCTGTTCTTACTTACTGCACAACTTACTGCAGAAAATGTTGTTTCTTTGAAACATGCTTGAAAAACTGCATGGGTGTTGGGATTGTTCTGTTTGCAGCCCTCCTCACAAGTTATGTTTTATCAGTGTCGTCTGTGGCAGCCTACCCTGCCTTACCCTACTTTCTGTTCTCAGTGCAAGGCCTGGAAGAGGAAAGAAGACTGAAAAAAGGGAGCTTAAAAAAAAAAAAATAGAGTGAAGGAAACTTGAAGAAATGAGCTTTCAAAATCCCACGGAAAAGGTAATGTTCTAAATTCCTATATTAAACCAAGCCACTAAGGTATACTCAGTCAATTACTGCCTGATTCCCTGGCCAGAAACTACTCATCTTGTAAGAACTTTTAAAAAACTATCCATATATATCTAAAGCACATAAGAGTGATACTTTTTATACTTACATTTATACATTTTACTTGAATATATAGAGATATAGAAATGCTTAACCCTAATTAAAATAGATAGAAACTGTAAGTGGTTGGCAGGCACATCTCAAGCTCTTGCTAATGCTTTTGGTTTCACCTGAAAGTGTCCATCTACAAAAGCAGATATTAAGTTATTGTTTGATGATCTATATGAAAATTTTTACAGCTCTCTCACAGGTCTAATTAACTTTCCTTTTATATTTTTAGTATCCCCCATGTTGGTAAGTGTAACACCACGGGAATGCAACGACTGCTATCTGCGAGCAACTAACAGGTGTTTAGCACTGTAGAAAATCCCAATTCCTGTACCTACAAAATGGTGCAGAGTTTTCATGTGCAATTACAAAGCGAGCTAATCATTCTTATTTTACATTATTTACTGAGTAAAAGGGGTCATGCTACACTTTTCCCATTCACAGGCTTCAGCCCTGGACTTTCCAACCCTTTATTTATCAGAAATGAAATATTATGCTAAGCATGACCTTTTAACAACAGCCTATTCACAGTGACCAAAGGTTTTTATTGCTGACCTATTAATCTATTATAAAACAATAATTTTCCTGGGCTGCCTCATTTTGAAGGAGAAGCGAAACAAAACCACAAAGATTAAAAGAGTAAGGATTAAAATTCCCTGAAACCTTTACCAAATGCAGAATTTCTTCTTGTTTCCTCTGCCAGAAAACATCAAGCAAATACTATAATTTACAGCTTTCCTCCCCATCTAAACCGAGGATCTACATAGAGGGGAAAAAAATAAAATAAAATCAGTTCTGTACATACCTCTCTTGTAGTAATTTTAAGTTTTCCCATGTCCATTAGGCCCTTACAACCTAATCTTGCTCTTCCAATTGCTCCCATGGTGAGATCATTAAGTAAATTATTTAAAGATCAAACAGCCTGCAGTGACAATGGAGTTCCATGTAAGGTAAATGCTTCAAAGCCCCCCTCCCCCCTTCTCAAATTATAGCTCTACAGGCTATTCATCACCTCTGGATGGGGCATGCCCCACCATTACTTGGCTTTTTGCTGCAGGCTAAGGTAGCACCACTAATTGGCCTTTGTAACAAAACTGACCTGTGGACAGGATAAAACTTGTTTGGAGCTTTAGAGACAACAATTATTCAAGGTTAAAAACACATCAATGCCACAGCTACGTCACTATAATAAGGGTGAATGAATTTCTTCCTCTTGGGTCTTAATGTGAAAGAATGCCTTCGTGTTGTGCCCATGCCAAACAAAAGCTCCTTCAGGTAGTTGAACTGGTCCACTTTTCTTTCTTTCCCCCACCCCTTCTTTTTTAGCTCAAGGACAAGTAGGTCTATCATTTTCTTTATTTCTTCAGAGCCCCTCACAGTGAGGGCGCTTTGATCTCTGAGAATAATGGTAGATGGAACAATTTAACTGCTCCATACAGGTGCAGGAGTTTATTTGACAGGTTGTGGGCTTTTATTTCTAGCACATTAGCTGCCTGCATACAAATGGGCTCTTGACAGATTCAAGCAGGTAGATCAGAATTTATTTATTTCTTTATTTTTGTAAGAAGCCTCAACAAAAGCCTGGCCACACCTGCAATGATGGCACAATTTAAAACACTGAATAAATTAAAGCCAGGTAAAGCCATTGCATTCCCTGCTGTGAAGGGTTTTTTACCACTCGGGAAGACAGCCTGGAGCAGCTTGGTCTAGTAAATAAAATGGGATCCAGTCGCTCACCTCTTAAATTAAAGAGCTTCTACTTGATCTGAGTTGTCTTTAAAGGAGTAACTCAGAGACAAGCGCTGGTGTTGCATTGCCTATAATGGAGAACTGAATGCAGGACAGAAGCAAAATTAAGGAATGCATTTTCAAGGCATTGAAAAGGTTGTGCAGATCAGCACTTCCCCCCCGCCAAAGAACTATCTATATTATCTTACACTTGTAATGACTTATTACATGTATTGCAGTGACAATCTGCCCTTAAAAGATTCCTAAACAGAGAAGTTTTTCCTTCTGTTTTGTTTTGTAGTCTTTGGTTGGGATTTTTTTTTTTTTTCCACTTAGTTTAAGTGTCATTGAAATGGCTTAGGTAAGGCTCTTCAATAACCTACCAGATAATAATAGGTCTGTTAAAGGTTGCTTCTTCAGACTGTTACCGCTTGTGGAAGCCACACATACATTTTATTCTTATTTTCTTCCCTTCTGCTTTTCCTGTGCATTGCAGTTCTGCAAAGAACATCCTGCCCTCAAAGTCATCTTTTCACTACACATAAGGCCTGGGAATGCACAGGTCTCTTGAAGGCATGAATAATTTGCTTTGGAAGTGTTGTAACAAGACTAGTGGTGTAGATGCAGTTACGATTAGCTTCAAAGCTTTTGACACTGCTTTAGCTCACTCAACTCGTGGAAATATTTATTCTAGACTAAACATCTTTATGGCAATATAAGTGCTTTGGCACTGCAGGACTGTGTGAGTGTGAGTGCATCACTGTGTTTAAAATGATAAACCTGGAGCTCACGCTTACACCACTCATCATCTCTGCTGATGAGGCTGTGACAGAGTGGGATGTTAAGAGGTAAGAGAGGCAGGCAGCACTGAGAAAAACCCTACACAGCCTTTGCCAGCGCTTCGCTGCTGCAGCATGCTGGTAATGTACTGCTTCACAGCTAACCTGCTCCTGGGGGCCCCATGGCCATGTTTATCACCTCTGTGGTAACTACAGTAGCTGTTAAATAGATTTGGTGAGAATTACAGCCCAGTTCTCCAGGAGCTGTAACGTTCTCAGGGAAGTAACAGGAGCACGAGACTGCACCAAGAAATAAATACCAAGGATAACTATCAGTCAGTGGAACTGTTTCAAATTTGTGCATAGTGGGTCACTTTGGAAGGTAATTTAAACATGAGGTATTTGTTCAGGTGACCTGGTGGTTTACTCCACATAAAAAACCCAGAAGAGAGCTTGAGTCACACTAGAATATTTTAGAGCAATAGTCGTAAAGTGAAGGTGAAGCTTCTAAAGTGAACTTTTCTGTGACAGACTACAGAATAATGAGATTCCGAATTGGACAGAAACCACATTTTTTCACTGGCACAGTATAAGGCCCTCAGATAGTACAATTACCCTGGGAGAATTTCTGCTTTTGGCACATCCCTAGAGGATTTGGGGGAATAAGCTGGTGGGGAGGTAATTTAACTACACTGCTTTACACTCCTTTTGGCTATTGCAGTTCATCTGAGGGCTCCACATTACTACAGTGCTGCAGGGTAAGCAACAACCATGTCTGGATCAGTGACTGCAGAACTATGCCTCCTGATGGTTTTCTAAGAGGTGCCACTTGCAAGTTGGATGGCAGGCTGTTGCTGCAGAGCATGCAAACACAGCTACTGCTGTAGCCTCTTCACCATGGCGTGGTTCCACCAGTAGCAGAGCAAAGAGACTTGTCGTACCCTATAGAGCAGATCATCACTGGAGAGTTCACAATTTGAACACTGCTGTGGGAAATGCTGGCAGGATCTCTTAATGCAAAGACAGATGAGTCCCCCAGGCCAGCCCACAGGCTCTGTGGTGGGCAGCTGTCCTCTGGAGGGACTCACCAAGAGATCAATATCTGAAAGCAAACTCAATTCCATATTAAACTCTTTCTTCTCCACCCTGCACCAGATGTCCTAGGATGCTGACCAACAGGCGCTCCTTGTTCTAGAACAAACAGCCTCCTTCTTTGTTTGTTTGCCTGTTAATTAAAAAGCAAATTCTCATTTGGAAGAAGCTGAACATCAGGATGTGGGAAAGACTGGCTCAGGGACACGGCAAAGAGCTCTGTCGGCAGTCTGCTGCTCTAGCTCCCACAGCCGGCATCCAAGAAATAAATGTGAGGGATCTCAGCTGCCAAAACAGTTTTAATTTAAAAAAAAAAAAAAAAAAAGGATGTGAGGTGCATTAATGATCAGGTATTTCAGAATGTTTAATGAAAAAAGATAAATGAATTGAAGCCTTAGCCTGTTCTGCCTGTTTTGCCTTTTCTATCTTATTATTGGTAATAAAATAACTTGCAGTTGATTGTATTTCTGTTAAAGATATTACAGGTTTATGACAGGACTGAACCAGTGCAACAAACATGGCAACTAGTGTTGAAGTCTTGTAGAATCCTTTATTGCTTTTATTTAACCAAATGCATAGCAACTTCCTGGCACTTAAATGTGAATAAGCAGGATTTGGATTTTTTTTATTCAACAATTTGAATTTCTGTCCTATAAACCATCAATAAAGCTTCATGGAAACATGGAAACTAGTGTTGAAGTCTTGTAGGGTCTTTTATTGCTCTTCTTTGACCAAACACATAGCAACTTCCTGGTACTTAAATGTGAGTAAGCAGGAAGGACATTGAAATGTTGGAGCAGGTCCAGAGGAGGCCACAAAGATGCTCAGAGGGCTGCAGCAGCTCTGCTATGAGGACAGGCTGAGAGAGTTGGGGCTCTGCAGCCTGGAGAAGAGAAGGTTTCCAGGAGACCTTAGAGTAGCCTTCCAGTATCTGAAGGGGGCTCCAGGAAGGCTGGGGAGGGACTATTGACAAGGTCTTGCAATGACAGGACAAGGGGAATGGGTTTGAAGTGGCAGAGGGGAGATTGAAAATGCATGTTAGGAGGAAGTTTTTTGCAGTGAGGGTGGTGAGACACTGGCACAGGTTGCCCAGGGAGGTTGTGGCTACTCCCTCCCTGGAGGTGTTCAAGGCCAGGTTGGAGGAGTCCTTGAGTGACCTGTACTAGTGGGAGGTGTCCCTACCTATGGCAGGGGGGTGGGAATGAATAATTTTTGAGGTCTCTTCCAACCTAAACCATTCCATGATTCTATGATTCTATGATTTGGAATTTTTTAATTAAAAAAATCAAACTTGTGTCCTATAAGCCATCGATCAAGCTTCACTTCCAAGTATTTTTCATATATAAATTTCAAGGGACTCTGGAGCATCAGTTCCCTGATATCTGATGGATTAGAAGCTCAGCTAAATAAAAAAGCCAAAAAACAAACAAAAAAACCCCAAACCCCAAATTCTAGAAAGTGTTGGAGTGTGATGGTAACAGCTACAACAGAGTGTAATTGTGATAAATGCTCTCACAATGCTTCACTTTTTTCTGATGAAGCTTGTAGTTTTAAATCACTGCTGGCACGGTATGGCCATCAGAGATGACATCAGACAAATTGGGTAATTCTGTTTTGCTTTGCAATGGTTTTTCACAAAAAAAGGTTTGGTGCTTCAGTTGACAACATTTGCCCCTTCAGTATATATTTAATCAGCAGTGTGGCTTCGTGTTTTATGCCTCCTGCCAAGTGAAATGGCACCGTTGTTCACACCATGGCTCTGACCATGGAAATGTCTATGAATCATAGAATGGTAAGGTTGGAAGGGACCTCAAAGATCATCCAGTTGCAACCCCCTGCCATAGGCAGGGACACCTCCCACTGGTACAGGTCACTCAAGGCCTTGTCCAACCTGGTCTTCAACACCTTCAGGCAGGGAGCAGCCACAACCTCCCTGGGCAACCTGTGCCAGTGTCTCACCACCCTCACTGTAAAGAACTTCCTCCTAACATCCAGTTTCAATCTCCCCTCTGCCACTTCAAACCCATTGCCCCTTGTCCTGTCATTGCAAGTCCTTGTCAATAGTCCCTCCCCGGCCTTTCTGTAGCCTCCTTCAGATACTGGAAGGCTACTCTAAGGTCTCCTGGAAACCTTCTCTTCTCCAGGCTGCACAGCCCCAACTCTCTCAGCCTGTCCTCACAGCAGAGCTACTGCAGCCCTCTGAGCATCTTTGTGGCCTCCTCTGGACCCACTCCAACAGTTCCATGTCCTTCCTGTGCTGGGAGCTCCAGAACTGCACACAGGACTCCAGGTGTGGTCTGAGAAGAGTAGAGCAAAGGGGCAGAATCCCCTCCCTTGCCCTACTGCCCACACTGCTCTTGCTGCAGCCCAGCACACAGTTGCTGTCTGGGCTGCACTCACACTGCAGCCTCATCTTGAGCTTTTCATCACCTCAGACCCCCAGGTCCTGTTCCTCAGGGCTGCTCTCAGCCATAGCCCACCCAGTCTGTATTTGTGCTGTATCCATTCTCATGATCCTAATGTTATGTCCAAGTTCTGAGTGCGATGAATGCCTGCAGTGATTTTCTCTGGAATCACCCTGACTGAGTAATTTCTACTGGATTAGTATTCTTCTTCCCTAATTTCCATGCACATGTAGGAGCTACTTGATTTCCAGCAGAACTCCATCAGGAATATGGAGACCAACCAGTTGCAATCATTATTTCTATCAGAGATGGGGTCAGACTGCAGAGGAGCTGAATGCCTTCACACAGCCATCTCCCTGTGGTTCAGCTGCTCTTGCTAAGGTTCATGCTGCAACTGCCTATGGTTCTCTGCCAGAGAACACAGCAGCTCAACAGTCCTGCTGACTGTGCCACTTTACTCTGCACCTCAAAACATTATGGATCTGAGGTGGACAAAGCACTTTGCTGTGCATCTGGAGAGCTCTAATTATAGGACAAGAAAATAAGTGGTTCAGTAGGTCTTTTTTAGTTCTAAATTCTTCAACTCTGCCAACTGATTCCTTGTTGAGAACTCAGGAAATATCTCCAGTCTTGGTTTCACTATTGAAGGTTGAAAAGTTGTCTCCCTTTTATGTTTTTCATAAATCTTACATGAAATATTTAAATAAAAGCTAAAATTTACATTGGTCCTATCAACTAAATTGCAGGCAACCAGTGACAGAACAAGAGGACACAGCCTCAAGCTGTGCCAGGGCAGGTTTATGCTGGATGTTAGGAAGGAGTTCTTCACAGAAAGAGTGATTGGCATTGGAATGGGTTGCCTAGGGAGGTAGTGGAGTCACCATCCCTGGGGGTGTTTAAAAGGAGAGACTGAATGAGGCACTCAGTGTCATGGTTTAGATAATTAGAAGGTGTTAGGTGGTAGGTTGGACTCGGTGATCTTGAAGGTCTTTTCCAACCTAGTTAATTCTGTGATTCTGTGGTAGTCCTTTTTTTCCTATATCCAGTTGAGGATGCAACCACCTTAACCCATAGTAAACAAAATTATATTTGAAATTATAGAGAAAGCACAAGAAAGAAAGTTACTGCCCCTAAATGACGAGTGGAGACCTATCGTGACTTGCCTGTCATAAGACCCTGCTCCAAAGCTGGATGACAGACTGAGAGAGTTGGGGGGCTTCGGCCTGGAGAAGGCCTCAAGGAGACCTTAGAGTAGCCTTCCAACATTGCAAGGGGGCTACAGGAAGGCTGGGGAGGGACTATTGACAAGGGCTTGCAATGACAGGACAAGGGGCAATGGGTTTGAAGTGGCAGAGGGGAGATTGAAAGTGGATGTTAGGAGGAAGTTGTTTGCAGTGAGGGTGGTGAGACACTGGCACAGGCTCCCCAGGGAGGTTGTGGCTGCTCCCTCCCTGGAGGTGTTCAAGGCCAGGTTGGATGAGTCCTTGAGAGACCTGTTCTAGTGGGAGGTGTCCCTGCCTATGGCAGGGTTTGGAACTGGGTGATCCTTGAGGTCTCTTCCAACCTTACCATTCTATGATTCTATGATTCTATGACTGTCAGAGACGAAGGACCAAAACTGGAACTGACATGCATGGTTCCTGTCAAGCAATCACCTGAAGCAGTAAAGACCTTGTCTTGCTAAGATCAGTACAGCTATAATAAAAGAATGATTTGAGTTATTATTAATTAGTTTTCAACACATACCTCCCAACAATTATAAACTCTATTCAGTTCTAACAGCTAAAGATGACAGGTTAGAATATCTAACATGAGTTTTAAGTTATGCTTTTGTCACCAAAATTAATATCATAATTATGTATTGCTGTAGACTCTCTGCATATAGAATATTAAGCAGCACCAAAATGAGATTTTGCTCACCTATACTGAATAACTGAATAAGAGATTTCTTGGGTTTACAGTTCTTTGGGTGCCTCTCTAATGGGTTAAAGACATTGTGTCTTTTGGTCACAACTTTCTTCACAAACCTTTTATACTAACAAAAAAAACCCCAAAATACCAAAAAAACTAAACCAAACCAAACCAAAAAAACCAAAACCAACCAACCAAACAAAAAAAACCTCAAAAAACCACCCCACCCCCCCAAAAAACCCAAAACAAAACCCAAAAAAACCCCAACAAAAAACAAAGGAGAAAAAAAAAGGAGATATTAGGTTGATCAAAATTAGGGTGCAACCTGTTGACCACTCCATTGCCCATCATGCGCTCACCTGCCTCCAGCAGACAATGATGTGTTATAGAATGGTTTAGGTTGGAAGGGACCTCAAAGACAATCCAGTTCCAACTCCCTGCCATAGGCAAGGACAGGTCCTGCTAGAACGGGTTGCTCAAGGCCTCATCCAATCTGTCCTTGAACACCTCCAGGGAGGTTGTGGAGCACAGGTGATTCTGTGCTCCACAACCTCCCTGGGCAACCTGTGCCAGTGTCTCACCACCCTCACTAGAAAGACCTTCTTCCTAACATCTAGTTCAAATCAGCAGTGCCCAGGTGGCCAAGAGAGCCAGTGGCATCCTAGCTTGCCTTAGAAACACAGTGACCAGCAGGAACAGGGAGGTGACCATCCCCCTGGATTCAGCACTGCTGTGTCCACACTTTGAGTATTGTGTTCAGTTGTGGGCCTCTCACGATAGGAAGGACATTGAGGTTCTGGAGCATGTTCAGAGAAGAGCAATGAGGCTCATGAAGGGCCTGGACCACATGGCCTATGAGAAGCATCTAAGGCAGTTGGTGTTGTTCAGTCTGGAGAAGAGGAGGCTCAGGGGAGACCTCGTCACTGTAGCTTTTCAGCTACCCAAAGGGAGGTTGGGGTAAGAAGGGGACAGCCTCTTCTTCTTGCTGTCAAGTGACAGAACTAGATAAAATTGCTTCAAGATGCACCAGGGCAGGTTC
>VWYK01124634.1:12377-24700 GCA_013399775.1 Semnornis frantzii
CATGCTTACACAAATCCTGTGGAATAGTATTATTAGATTAGGTGAACACGTGAAAAATCAGCATGTTGGCGAATCAGCTCATTCTTGAGGCCATATCTAAATGTCTACAGAGACATGATCAAGCAGCTGGAGCAACCAACTGGAGTGTTAGACTCTGATAGTATCTAACCAGCATGGGATGCAAAGTTTTGCAAAACTTTTCAGAAATGGAATGGTTTCATTATAGGGTTCCAGTAATAGCTATCCAGAAGCAACACAGTTAAAATGCCCATAAATACTTCCAAGAAGATGCATGAGAACAAGAGTTCAACTCAAACCAGTAGTAGGTCAGAGCAAGACTTACTGTTCATAGACTTCCTGTAGTTGTGGCTTTATATTCAATACCTGTTTATGGATTTTTCTTCCATCACTTTATCTGTCTGCTTCTTGCATACCAGTAATTTCAATATTCACCACATCCCATGAGGAGAACTGCTTGTAGTGACCTCCTACAATACAAGTATTTAAAAATATTGCTATCGATATTTAAAAATATTGCTATCAACAACAGTGCACTTGTAGCACAGGAGATCTGAATCTCCAGTGACTCTAGAATCTCACTGGACTGTTTAACCAAACATAAGTAGTTTATTAGTACTTAGAATTTGAAGATCTGTTTCTGTTAGTATTGACTATTGTTACTCTTATCCCTTTTATAGAATCATAGAATGGTAAGGTTGGAAGGGGCCTCAAAGATCATCTAGTTCCAACCCCCTGCCACAGGCAGGGACACCTCCCACTAGTACAGATTACTCAAGGCCTCATCCAACCTCTTCTATTCCTGTTATGGACATATTGGTCTGGTAGAGGACTGTATGCAGAACTGTGTTTCTAAGAGTTTTTTAATGACCTTGGTGAATCTGTTGTGGAAGGCCAAATAGACCTAAACATGTCCTGGCCTGCCCAGACANNNNTTATTAAGTGCCTTCAGGCAATAGGTTTGCTTAGCCAGGACGACGTTGTGCCCATCTGCACATCTGCAAGACATCCTGCCTGCCCCTCTGCAAAGCTTTGTGACAAATCTGGAGTCCAAGAGGAGCCAGGATCAGGTCGGAGATTGTCTGCCTCTCTCCCATCACCCTTGTTAGAGCCTGGTAAGATGAAGACATTCGCAGAACTCCCTGCAAGTGTTTGGGTACTGTCTGGAAACTGTAGTTAGTCTCAAGCTTGAGTTGAATTAAGATCTGGACAGAACTGAGGCAGTCATAAACTAGCTGAAATTAATAAAGAAAAATGTAGAGAAGGACTAAGAAACTATTTCAGAGGAAGAAAGCTTTCAGGGATATTCTTTGGAAATCAGTAAAGTAACCCAGAGAAGGTGTCTTTAAGTGAGGCTAAAATGTCTTGTTATTCCCCACATTCAGTGGTTTCTTTTATTTTCCCTGAGTTGAACCTCCATCTGTTAGTGTCTACAGTTAGCTCCACTTTTCAGAGGAAACAGGTGTCTTGAAATCCCAGTACTTCATTTTGAAAAGGTAGAGATACAACATCATAACATTGTTATTCCTCTATTGAGGATCGAGTTTCCATATCAAATTCTGCCTGAGATGTTGAGCATTCCTGACTATCCCAATTTTTTCTTTCATTCTCTTTCTTACACACTCTCACTCATCGCCCAGAGCCCATCTGTCTGTCTTCTACTAACCCATCCCACCAGGCTTGGTCACCACTTCTCATCCTACTTGGCTGAACTGATAGCACTTCTCTTGGTTGCTGCAAAGGTCTGGAGGAACTTGGTCCTAAAAACAAGAGTTGGTACCCCTCCTGTGATGGTGATATCTCATTTCTATTCTGCAAAACTCCCCTGGGAGCACAATTCCCAGTACCAGTTGAAATGTCTGATATCTTTGTGAAAGGAGCATGCAAAAGCTGGTTGTTCGTATGCCTACACCTTATTTGGACATGACAGCTTAATGGTTGTTAATACCTTGCAGCAATAAATTATCTGGACTTCTTTGCTAGCCAAAGAGAGTCTAAACTATTGCTTCTGTCCACAGAAGAATCTGAGATGGGAATCTCTTCTGTATATTGTTTGTAGTTTAATGAGACAGTGCCCCTCCTGAATCTGGAGCAATGTTTTTGGATCTTTTCAGGTCTGGGGAAAGCCCTGGATCACAGAATTTTCCACACTAACGAGGCCTCCATGAGGATGTTTCTTTCCTTAGCATCTCATAAATGAGTACCATAATATCTGATTTTCCTTCCAGAAAAAGTGAAAGATTAGGAATCACAAAGTGCATTTATTGGTCATGACAGCAGCTGTGCTTCACCTTTCTGTCTGGGTGCCTCAGAACAGTCCTTTGATGCCTGTTTCCTGTGATGAATAAAAAAAGGAAAACCAAAACAAAACAAAATAAACCAAAACAGAAGAGATGTATGGGTGCACATTTTTATTGCTTTGCTAATTACTCTGGTTTTGATGATTCAGTAGCACCTGTCAGATGCCAATAGCCTCCATCACTGTACATTAACTTTCCCTATGGTGAAGGCATTTGGAGGGAAGATGGGAACCAGCAGATCGTAGAATCATAGAATAGTAGAGGTTGGAAGGGACCTCTGGAGATTATCTAGGCTAATCCTCCTGCTAAAGCAGGTTCATCTAGATCAGGTTGCACAGGGTTAGATCCATCCAGGTTTTGAAAGTCTCCACAAGAGGAGACTCCACAACCTCTTCCAGTGCTCCATCATCCTCAAAAGAAAGAAGTTTTTTCTTATGAAACTTTCTAAGTTCTACTTTGTACTACCCATTGGCCTTTATCCTGTCACTGGGAAGCACTGAGAAGAGCCCAGCCCCATCCTCATGACCACCCTTCAGATACTAATAAGCATTTATAAGATCCCCTCTCAGTCCTATGTTTTCTAGGATAAAAAGCCCCATGTCTTAAACAGTTTCAAATTGCGTCAGGGCAGGTTTAGGATGGATGTTAGGAAGAAGTTCTTCACAGGAAGAGTGACTGCTATTGGAATGGGCTGCCTGGGGAGGTGTGGAGTCACCATCCCTGGAGATGTTTAAAAGAGGCTGGATGAGGCACTTAGTGTGATGGCTTAGTTAATTAGAAGGGTGAGGTGATAGGTTGGACTCAATGATCTCAGAGGTCTTTTCCAACTTGGTTAATTCTGTTATTCTGTGATGTCTTTCAGCTTCTCAGATAGGTGTTTCAGTTCCCTCATCATCCTTGTGGCCCTCTGTTGGACTCTTCAGTAGTTCCCTGACCCTATT
The DNA here is from genome assembly GCA_013399775.1 of Semnornis frantzii. Classification (NCBI taxonomy): domain Eukaryota; kingdom Metazoa; phylum Chordata; class Aves; order Piciformes; family Ramphastidae; genus Semnornis; species Semnornis frantzii. The sequence goes on from VWYK01124634.1 coordinate 15,637, forward strand.
GATCTGGGGAGCCCAGAACTGGACACAATACTCCAGGTGTGGCCTCACTTGAGCAGAGTAGAGAGAGTGTAGCTGTGGATTCACTGTGATGGGGGCTAGCTGCACCTGGGGAAACTGCAAGAGCCCCATTGACCAAGGCCCCAAAATGTAGCTCAGACTGCTTGGGAAATCACAGACTAAATGCTTGGGAAGTTTCTGTTCTGGTTTATTTTCGTGTTACCTGGGAGTCTCTGAGCATTAATGAATCATTAAGGTGAGGGAAGAGTGATAAACCTTCCAGCCTCTGCCTCCCCACAGAGCCCAGAGGAAGAAGGTATTGTCTCTGTGGTTAGAAAACCAAACGTGTCAAATGTTTGCATTTGAGTCCTCAAAAGAAAAAATTGTCACATGAGCTGTATCACAGCTTGTGGCAAAGCTTTACCTTCTGGGTCCACCAAAGTTTATTTTGAGGTGGAAAAATGTAACACCCAAACACAGCTATTTGTTTCCTGCGGAAGGACTCATGCAAGTTTTTCAGTTTTGGGGGTTTCAAGGGTCCTCCCTTAATTGAAGCAGAGCAGGGGTGGAGCGTTAACCTTCCCTGATGTGTGGCCTACAGTTTTGAAGGAGTAAAACAGACAACAAGAGTAAAGCAGCTCACTGAAATTCATGCTTTCTATATCTGCTTCTCAGAAAAAGGAGACTTCAGTTATTCTTCATGCTGGCTTAGTATATCAGATGTCACTGTGCCTTGGTGTGTCTGCCTTGGTGTGTCTAACTGGATGGTAGGACGAAGTTCTTTACAGTGAGGGTAGTGAAATACTGGCGCAGGTTGCCCAGGGAGGTTGTGGCTGCTCCCTCCCTGGAGGTGTTCAAGGCCAGGTTGGAGGATGCCTTGAGTGACCTGTACTAGTGGGAGGTGTCCCTGCCTATGGCAGGGGTTTGGAACTAGATGATCCTTGGGGTCCCTTCCAACCTTACCATTCTATGATTCTATGATTCTTGGCTTTCTAGGGCCTCTTTTAGGTAATTCCCTCTATTGATTCCTCTACATAACTCAGAACACAGAAGGAAGGACAATTCCTACCCTCCAAGTTTTCTTCAGAGAGTAAATGTTGGTAACTGGTTAAAATGGGTGATACACAGTCAAGGTTTGCTTCTAAATATCAAAGAAAACATAATTATCTCTTTCTTAAGTTTTATTTCTTAATTATTTCAACTTGACTTACTATTAGTTCTCTGAAAGCGAAAGCTGCAGAATGGAGCAGGTAGTGTTTGAAGTGTGAACAAATGATCACGTTTCATTTTGCCTTAGAGGATGATTGCTTTACAGGAAGCAGACACGTTTTTAGTTCTGTAGCTTAACAGATCATGAAAGCTCTCCCCACCACCACCTCACTCAAACGTGTCAGTGAACAAAGTTGAAGGAACCATTTTCTTCAACCTTTTAAGGGCTTGAAACTTCGTCAGGGACCATTTTACAAGTCCCTGTTGCATTTTCCCCATTCTGGTCCAGGGTGCTTGCACATTGTGAAGCCAAAGACAAATGCACCTGAGATACAAGTGTTTGTGATTTTGGGGCTTAGCACCGGATGCGCAAGACACAGCAAATGTGCTGGTTTGAAGATAATTGGAATATTTCTAATGAAAAAAAAAAAAAAAAGATTAAAGGTTGTGGGAAAAAAACAATGGGGATNCCTAACTAACCACTCTGCTTCTCTGCTGTGCAACCTAGCTAACCACTCTGCTTCTAACCCTCCTGGCTGATCCTCCAAACTCACCTTATGCATAAGGCAAACTCTAGGGTAAGGTAGAGGGATGGGAGAAGGTGGAAGGGTGGTTGGGAGCCCCTCCTGGGGACTCTGATTTCTGGAAGGGGTGTTGTATTACCTTTAACTTGTATATTTCTGTAAATATTCCTGTACATTGTGTATATATCTGAGTGTATATTGTGCTAAGCTGTAAATAGAGCTTCAGTCCTTAACTTCCAGCTGGCTGAGTCTAGCCTGCGTGATTTTATAAAGTGGAGAGTGGGAGTGGGGAACTCCCAAACCATCACAGCAAAGTAGCAAATCCATTCTGGCCATTTGTGAGAGAAATATCAACTTTTTAGTGGCTGGACAGTTCCTGACTTTCCAAAGTTACAGAGTCATTCGCAAGCTATTTTCCTTTGGTGGAAATGACACCAGATGTCCAAACCATCTGGTTATTTTTCTATCATTGTACCAAGCTGTGGTTGTCACAGTGGCATGATGTGAGCCTTGGGTTGCAAGGCTGAGCAGTGACCATTGGAGGATATCAGTGCTATTTCTTTTGTTTTCCTTCTATCAGGGAACTAATCCTAGCTATTCCTTGGTAACAGCTGCTTGAATAGAAAATGTGGTATAAAATGAAATGACCACAACAGTTCATGTCACAGGACCAGATCTGACAACTGCTTCCCACAGGTCAATAACTTGTGTTTATAGGGTAGGAAGAGGGTAATGTGTAGGGATTTGCAGGCTTAGCCAAGCCTGGATGCATGCTGTACGCAGCATGGCTTGGCACAGTATAGGAGTCCAGTAAGTGCTTCTCCAACTCTCACCCCACATCCAACTCAGACAGACCTTTTTGTGACTCTTGAGAAGGCTAGGATACAGATTCTGATTCTGTTTGAGATTTCCTTCTAAGCTTTACCAGACAGTAAAAACTGAAGTGCAAATATGAGTAAGAACCACCTTGAACTTCTTGCAACAGCCCAGAGCTGTTGACGGACAAGAGCTAAAACCTGTGAGAGACTTGTCATCATCTTACTTTAATAAATAGGATGAAACACAGATAAAGGAATAATATAGAACTTTCAAGTGATCCTGTGGTCAGAATGTAGCAGATTAACCATTATCAAGAAACCTGCATTTTTTAAACACACTAATCTCTTCAAGCACATTCATAACAGAAGATAATGCAGGAATGGAGTGTGATTTGCTTGCAAATCATAGATTTGCACAATCATAGAACACACTGGGTTGGAAGGTACCTCTCTAGGCCATCTAGTCCAACCCACCTGCAGGCAGAAGGGGCAACCCCAACTAGAAAAGTTTGATCAGAACCCCATCAAACCTGACCTCGAATGTCTCCAAGGAGGAGGTATTCACCAGCCCCCTGAGCAACCTGTTCCAGTGTTCCACCAATAGCGAAGATATTCCAGGTGTGGCTCCGTCAGAGCTGAGGGTCTCAGCTGCAAGAGTCATCAGCCACTCACTGACATCAATGACAAACTTAAACATCTTGTAAATGGACACTGAGCTCAGGGATGAGAAAAATGATTTTTTTTTTTCCTTAAATAAGNAGGAGGAGGTATTCACCAGCCCCCTGAGCAACCTGTTCCAGTGTTCCACCAATAGCGAAGATATTCCAGGTGTGGCTCCGTCAGAGCTGAGGGTCTCAGCTGCAAGAGTCATCAGCCACTCACTGACATCAATGACAAACTTAAACATCTTGTAAATGGACACTGAGCTCAGGGATGAGAAAAATGATTTTTTTTTTTCCTTAAATAAGAAAAATCTAGTCAAACAATTGTTAAATGTTAATCTTAAGATTATACACATGCCTGAAGAACCTGTACTGATCCAGGTGTGTATGTCAAACCTATGTCTTGGATCTTTTGAGAAGCATAAATTACAAATAAAAACGTGTCCAGGCATGGGATCATCACTTCCATCTGGTTCTGAATTAGAAGAAAGGAGTAGGTGCAAAAAACAAACACAAAGTCTGATTAAGTCACTGTCAAGCTGAGGATGTTTGCGGAAATAAATTAACATATGTTCTGTGTGCAGGGTGCAGTCATTCTTTGAAAGACCCAGTGACAAAAACCTAATCAAATGACAGTTACAATGACTTGAGCCCAAAGGGAGCTGTTATAATAATTATACAACAAGCAGACGATGGTAATAGCAGGGCCTCATCCTCTAAAAGATGAAAGGATCGTGTCAAATGGAAGCACTTTAATTCTAAAAGATGCTGGGAAGGCACAAAGAGAAGAGCAAAGGAAAGCTGCACCAGGAATCAATTTTCCTTAAGTGGTTTTGGCTGAAGGGCTGCACAGTTTCAGCTGTGAGTTTTGAGTTGAGTGTGGCTTGTTTGGTGCTCTGTGTCACCAGGAAAAACAGAACCAGCCTCAGACGAAAGGACTTGTGGAGGGTGACCAAGGTCTGCAGTTGGAGTGGCTGGTCTGAGACACCATCTCTGATCTTAAGAGTAGAAAATTACAATTTCTTAGAACATTATTCAGCAAATGACATCAACTTTTATTCTCAAAGAGACAGTATTTTTCTTGTCTAAGGTAATACTTGCAATGTCCCTGGGTGATGTCTAGGGAAGCTCTAGGAAGACTTTTTCACTTTCTACAACTACCAGAAAGGAGGTTGTAGTGAGGTGAGGGTCGGTCTCTTTTCCCAAGTAACAAGTGAGAAGACAAGAAAAAAAAAGCCTTGAGTTATACCTGAGGAGATTTAGATTGGACATTAGGAAAAATATTCTTCTCCTGAAGGGTTGTCAAGTACTGGAACAGGCTGCTCAGGTAACTGTTGGAGTCACCATCACTGGAGGGACATGTAAATGTGGTGGGCTTGGCAGTGCTGGATCAAGGATTGGACTTGATGATCTTAAAGATCTTTTCCAATCTAGATGATTTCATGATTTGATGATTCTTCTCAAAGCTGGAGATTGGCAATCATTAGAGTGGTGATCTGGCAGTGCTGGGTTAATGGTGGGACCTGATAATTTCAAAGGCATCTTCCAACAAAAATGTTTCTCTAATTCTATGTTCTCAAAGAAAAGGAGGCTTCAGGTGCACAGTGGAGTGTGGAACTCATCTGAGCATTATTATAAAGAGGTTTCTTTTCCTAACATGATGCTTATTTTTAACATAAGATTACCTTTTTGACTTTTCTCCATCTATTCAACTCTGTTGCATGAAGTCACTGTTTCAGCACAAGACAGATGTCATGGTGAGACAGCATAAAGTCCCTAATGCATAATTATGTTTCCTCTTATCAATGGAAGCAAACCAAGATGACACGAATGAGGGATCCATCACTTCAGACAAGACTGTTGATAAGTTTAAAGGTGTTGTGCCCTTTGCATTGCTGTAAATATAACCACAATGTGAACAAGCCTGTGGAATATTAGTGATCATCACATGAAATGAGAACATTGTAGAGAAAGCTGTATGACAAATCTGCACTTCATAGGTCAAAGAACTCTGCTATCAAAATCTGAAGTCACCTACTCCTCAGACTGGAAAAAAAGAGAACAAATTCTTCCTAGGCATGATCTAATGTTATTAAACACATAGTAACTTTGTTTTTCTTTAACTGGTTACTAATATGTGTAGTTTGCTTCCCCTTAAATGTTGATTCTCCTGGTAGCTAACAGAAACACTTTATTCCAGATGTTTTTATCATAGAATCATAGAATCACAGAATGGTAAGGTTGGAAGGGACCCCAAGGATCATCTAGTTCCAACCCCCTGCCATAGGCAAGGACACCTCCCACTAGTACAGGTCACTCAAGGCCTCGTCCAACCTGGCCTTGAACACCTCCAGGGAGGGAGCAGCCACAACCTCCCTGGGCAATTTGTGCCAGTGTCTCACCACCCTCACTTCAAACAACTTCCTCCTAACATCCAGTCTAAATCTCCCCTCTGCCAGTTTAAACCCATTGCCCCTTGTCCTGTCATTACAAGACCTTGTCAACAGTCTCTCCCCAGCCTTCCTGTAGGCCCCCTTCAGATACTGGAAGGCTACTCTAAGGTCTCCTCAAAGCCTTCTCTTCTCCAGGCTGAAGAGCGCAAACCCTCTCTGCCTGTCCTCATAGCAGAGCTGCTCCAGGCCTCTGATCATCTTTGTGGNCTTGGAATTTATACTTTAAGGTATCATTTTCATCTTGATCTGAGTGGATCATCCTTCTCAGCAGCTTGGGCTCCCAGAGTTATTCCTAGGTTTCTGAGAAGAAATTAAATAGTTGTTGGAGAACCAGCAAACAATGGAAATAAGACTGAGACGTGAATTTGAAGGCTTAGCAACATGGAAAAAGACATTTTCATACCTGAATATCAGTGACAGTGGATCCAGAACCACATGTTGTATCTCTGTATTAAAGCGTATAATCATAGAATCATAGAATCACAGAATGTCAGGGGCTGAAAGGGACCTCAAAAGATTCACCCTCCCCTACCAGAGCAGTATCACCTAGAGCAGATCACATTGCAATGTATCCAGAGGGTTCTTCAATATCTCCAGAAAAGGAGACTTCACAACTTCTTTGGGCAGCTGGTTCCAATGCTCTGTCACCCCCACAGGGAAAAAAAATCTTCCTCAGGTTCACATGGAACCTCCTATGCTTCAGCTTCCACCCATTACCCCTTGTCCTGTCACTGGGCATCACTGAGAAGAAGCTGGCTCCATCCTCCTGGCACTCACCCCTTACACATTTATAAACATGAATGAGGCCACCCCTTAGTCTCCTTCTCTCCAAGATAACAAGCCCCAGCTCCCTCAGGCTCTCCTTGTAAGGAAGGTTTGACTTTTGTGGCTCTGTGCTGGACTCTCTCAAGCAGCTCCTGTCCTTCTTGAGCTGGGGGGCCCAGAACTGGACACAGTACTCTATACCAATTATCTTCCACAGTAAATTTCATGGACTGCAAATTGCAATAATCATCTGGTTCAACTTTTCAAGACAGTAGTACAGTTTAAATGAACTGGCTCAGCACCCTGTCAGTCTAAACCTTAAAACTGTCCAATGTAGGGGAATCCACTGCTTCCCTTAGGAGGTTATTCCAACGTCTAATTGCTCGCATAGTGTATAATTTTCTTCTGGAGTCAAATCAGAATCTCCCCAGAAGTAATTTACACACTTTACTCCTTGTCTTTTCCATGTGACTCCTTGTAAAAAGGGAGTTTCTGCCTTGTTAATAGCCAACCTTTATATACTGATACATTTGTGGTAGGTTAGTCCACTTCTCTAAGTAAAGCCTGTATTTTCCCTCCACAGCTCACAGTTGTTGAAAGATCTTTATACTGAAAAAGTCTGACTCACCCTTAACTAGTAATGTCAGAAGTGGACTGGACTATGTATACAGTCGTGGATGGAAGCCAGGGTGGGTGAGGGTGAGATTGATGTCAACTCCTGCAAGGACTGGTTTTGGATCACGTCATACAGTAAAAAAAAAAAAACAAAAACAAAAAGGCTGAAAATAGAATTAAAATCTCATCCTGCATTTGGTCCCTGTGGTTCCCTCTGACACTTCTTACTCTGAGCACGATTAATTCTGCTAATTTCCAGCTGTTGTTTTTTGGGAAGCAGTGCCCTACAATCAAGAAACAAATGTTTATTCTCTCCTGGTCATGGTACCTAGGTTTTAAAGGATAGTTCCACTAATGTTCTGCACCAAGGCTTTACCACTACTTGACATATGGTGTAATTCATCCCCGTTGCCAAAAGAAACTGAAATCAGCACATTCATTTTATAGCCTAATCCTGTACCTCATACTAATGTGTAAACAATGACACAGGAGAATTTTACTGTGTGACATAAACTGTGCATCAGCATCACTGTCCTGGAGGGAAGAAGGTTTTTTTTTTTTTTGCTTCAGGGAAGACTGTTTTCTTCATGTGGAAATCTTAATGGAGTAAGATCAAACCACCTGCACTGGAAGAGCAAACAAATATAACATGGATAACAAAAGAGGTAATATCTTTTTAGTCCCCCGAGAGATGAAGATGTTCAGCTTCAGAGTGCCAGTGCCAACATGTGAGTTCGATGGATGCTCAGCATCCAATGTAGTGCATGGATATTTAGTCCCATAGGCAGAGCCAAAGTGATTCAACATCACTCTAAGCCACAGAATCACAGAATGGTGTAGGTTGGAATGGACCTCTGGAGATGATCTAGTTCAACCTTCCTGCTGAAACAGATTTACCTACATCAGGTTGCACAGGATTTCATCCAGGTGGGTTTTGAAACTCTTCAGAAACTCCACATTCTCTCTGGGCAGCCTGTTCCAGTGTTCTGCCACCCTCAAAATAAAGTGGTTTTTCCTTATGTTTAAGTGAAATCTGTGTTCTAATTTGCACTCATTATCCCTTGTCCTATCACTGGCCACCAGTGAAAGAGTGCAGTCCCACCCTCTTCACCTCTACCCTTTAGATCATTTAAAAGAGATGTCAAAGGCCATACATGGGCCACGTCATTTTAGACACATCCCATCTAACCTCCAGTCATATTTCTGGATGAATCCATGTGTCTTGCAGGTCTTGTAATATATTTTCCAGCCCTGTCCTGACATCTTGGATAACTTAGGGCAGCTCCATTGCCCTGGATGCCCCTTATTTAGGCAACTGGCTTGTGTCCCTATACATGGTTTGGTGGCTGCTATCATTTCCTGGTCTCAATCCATCTACCTAAACACAGTGACTCAGGCAACAAAATAATCTAAGACATTTGTGGCATCTACATGAAGATTCCTTCACACTGGATCAGCAGCTGGAGTTTCAATCAGTCCCACAACTAAGATGTGCATTGTATCCCTCTCACTTGTGAAAGGAAGCTTGGCTACATGATACATACATGGACTTCCACATCTCCGTAGTGTGAAGGGAATTCAGTTCTAAATTCAGACACTTAGGTTTCAGCGTCTGGAATTGAATCTGTTGGGGCCTACAGCAAGGATGTGCTCATGAGTCAGTTTGATTCTGGAACAAAAGCTTGGAACAATGTTTTTATGATAGTGATTTCTGGCATAAATACTGTCAGTTCACACGCTGCAGATCTAACTGAGTTTAATCAAGCATTCAAGAATGTTAGCATTAAGCCTCACATGAAGTTGCTTGCAACTTGTATGGAAAAATCTGGACCCAGTCTACAAATTCTGGAGTCTGTTTGTGCCATTAACAACTGAATGTAAACATATTCATCTGGCTGAAAAATTGTGTAGAATTGGCTTGGAGAAATGGGAAGATCTTTCTTCTTTTGCCTTGGTTCACATATGGTCTAAATTCTTGCATGCTCTTCTGCATGCTGTCTTGATTTTCTTTCTAATGAAAA
>VWYK01124638.1:0-22000 GCA_013399775.1 Semnornis frantzii
ACAACAAACCAAAAACAAAACCCACCTTTTATTGTTGGATGTCTTTGTGGTGAGCTGGCTGATTCTGTAAGTAATTTTGCACTCTTGATTATGCAATAAGAGAAACCGAAATTAGTACTGTAAAATGGATGTTAAAGTTTGTAGGGCTAAGATGGAAAGAGCCATTTCAGCTTTTGCTTGAGAAGTGAACTTATCTGAAGTTCCTCTCAGAGTATGTAAAGCACAAACAAGATGGAGTGTAGCACTGTGGCCTCCAGGATGAATGTTTATCTTTAACCCACCCTCCTCAGTGAGCCAATGCAGGGTATAAACCTGGCAAAACTTTGAGCTCTGACTTCTCCCTGGGGTTATTTTCCTAACCCAAGTTCTCTGGGCTGCAATAGGAACACAGACACAAGGAGAGCACCGGGACAGACCCTGAGTGGTGCACCTGCCCCTGTAGGATGAATGCCTTCTGGAGCATGTCAGCATGGTCGTGTGGGCATCGCTGCTGCTGCTCTTCACAAACCCACCAGCCTGGCTTGACCCTCTGTTTTCTTCTTTGATGTTGGTGATGTAATTGGAGCCTGGAGGCAAGGTGTGGGTAGCAGGTGACCCTCTACCTGGTGAGCCTGCAGGGTACCAGCTCTGTGGCTCTGGGGCTGGCAATTTCAGTGCCTGAAAATAGCCCTGGCAGCCAGGAACTGCTAACTGCATGCAGCTTTGCTAATGACTAGTGTTGTGGTTTTGGGCAACTCCCTTGGTTGTCTTTGAGTCATCTGCCCTGTCAGTTAAAAGGGAATGATACTCCTTTAACTTAATATTGAAATGATTAATTGTCATGCTTTGGATGTCAAGGTTCTGCCATGTATTTTTACCAGTGGTATGGAGAGACTTCTCAGCTTTTATTAGGAAAATCTGACTCCAAGGACAGGTTGTGGGAGACCGTTTTTTGGTTTTGTTTGGTTGGGTTTGTTTGGTGGGTTTTTTTCTGGTTTTTTTTGTTTGTTTGTTTTTTGGTTTGTTCCCCTCCCCCGTTAAATTATGAAACAGATCAGATTAACTCTTGGTACTGAAGTGCAAACTACCACTACAACTATTCAAATCTTGTCCTCTTCTCCCCTTTTCCTTCCTCTGCACAACTCTCTTGCCTGTCTACGCTTCATATCAACTCTTTCCTAAATGAATTAAAGACAGGGTCTCAGAGTTAAAAGGGGAATTCTAGTTAAGGCTGAAGGTGAAATCATAGCAGTGAGGCTATGGTTTGTTGGTGGTGTCCAATATAGAAATGTGCATCTGATATAGAAATGTTCTGGGTTTGTTTTTGGTTTTTTTTTTTCCCCTTTGAAACCCATTCAATGTGGAGACTGCAGTTTCCAGACTCTGGCTTGCTTACCAATTTAATGTGCCAGTAAATTTTTGGGGCTTTTTTTAAATGGAAAAAAAAATAAAAAATCTCAAAAATGATTCTGGGGGGACACCAGTGAGTGAAAAGTTGCTAAATTCATGTGTGAGATTAAATTGACCTTAAATTCCCCTTAGATATTTAAATTAAAGCAAAAGATGAGTTAGGGTACCCAGAGAGTGCTATCAGAAGAGCAGAAACTCTTTTGCTGTTTATCTCCCCCCAAAGTTGTACTCTGTTCATCATTGACCCCCAGCTGCACTTGGTGACCTTCTGCTCCTCTTGAAAACCCTGGTGTGTTAAGCAATCTCTGCTTCACAGAGATGCCTACTCCTGACTAAAAATGGCAGAAAGAGACTTGTCACAGTTGGAAATTACAATAATTTCCCTCTGGGAGAATTTTAGGCAGTTCTGTTCCGTGCTGTAGTAACTTCATGTGCCTTGTTCAACCACACAAATTTGCACCAATTAGCATCAGCTGGAGCTGCAAAACAGTGAATTGCAGTCTGTCCTGGAGCCCTGGGAAAAGTCTTGAATAACCTGAACTGAGGCTGTGGAGCACTTTGAAGACAAATGAACTTTGATTTTAATAGTATGATGGTGTGCAGGGAGCAGCTGGTGCTCCTGAAGAAATGTGCTCTGAGAACCGTGCTGGTTGGAGCTACCTAAATGCAGAGGTCTGTGTTTCTGAATGGGCAGCAGTACTGTAGAGTGCAAAAGATGTAGCACTGAAGGAGTTGTACAGGACTTTAGTCAGCTGGATGAGATACAAAGTGATTCTTGTGGATATGCATTTTGCAGCATCAGTGAGTTTCTGAGCAAACTGCACATCCTATTGATCAACCATAATTGTGTAGTCAGCAGAGATTAATTCTTAAGTCTTCAAAACTTTTCTCCCTGCCCAACAGCATCCTTTTGGGGCCTAGTTTTGGCTAATGTAGTCTGTATCTTCTGAGTAGATTTTGGTAGAGGCACTTAACCCTTCTGTAAGTGACTCAGTGATAACCATTATCCTCTTTGATATGCCAAATATGCAGACTTTAAAAACTTTTGATGTAAGATGTATTTTCTGAATCTTTAGCTGTTCTTGTGGCATGGTCATTTCTGCAGTGAATAGACAAGAAAGCTGTGTCGCCCTTGCTGTTAGTGTTCTTTAGATAATTCTCTCTCTTCCTGCCTTGCCTCATATGAGGTAATGCTCTTATCCATCCAGAGGCTATGTTTCACTGCTTAGCTGCAGATTTGTGCAGCCAGCAGAGTGCTGGACTACAGTGTGGGCAGCAGGGCAAGGGAGGGGATTCTGTCCCTTTGCTCTGCTCTCCTCAGACCCCACCTGCAGTCCTGTGTGCAGTTCTGGAGACCCCAGCACAGGAAGGACAAGGAAGTGTTGGAGCAGGTCCAGAGGAGGCCGTGAAGATGCTCAGAGGGCTGCAGCAGCTCTGCTATGAGGACAGGCTGAGAGAGTTGGGGCTCTGCAGCCTGGAGAAGAGAAGGCTTCCAGGAGACCTTGGAGTAGCCTTCCAGTATCTGAAGGGGGCTCCAGAAAGGCTGGGGAGGGACTATTAACAAGGTTTTGCAATGCCAGGACAAGGAGCAATGGGTTTGAAGTGTCAGAGGGGAGATTGAAAGTGGATGTTAGGAGGAAGTTGTTTGCAGTGAGGGTGGTGAGACACTGGCACAGGTTGTCCAGGGAGGTTGTGGCTGCTGCCTCCCTGGAGATGTTCAAGGCGAGGTCGGAGAAGTCCTTGAGTGCCCTGTCCTAGTGGGAGGTGTCCCTGCCTATGGCAGGGGGTTGGAACTGGATGATCCTTGAGGTCTCTTCCAACCTTACCATTCTGTGATCTAGATTGTGTCTGTCTGTTGTGTCTTTTCTTACAGGATCATTGCCTTATCAGATGCAGTTTCCCAAGGCTAACTCTCATGGCTCTTTTATTCCTAGGTGTTAGCATCTTTGTGTTTGTTGTTGTATTAAAAGCAGTTGTTGTTCAGATAAACTATACCTATCAGAAAAATATGCTTTACCAGAAAGTGACCTGATTTGGGTTTTGCTTATCACTGCTCCAGGTTTTCTATTCTGTGCAGATGACAAGAAGTGATTTCATGTTTTCTCAGATCCCTGGTAATGGGCAGCAGACAACATCCCATCAGGCATCAAACAGAAATTAAAAAATGAGAGGTGTAGCTTACATGGTGTCATCAGAGATAACATAGGATTTTGAATCCTAAATTGAACTACTTTGCAGTTTGGTTTTGTGTGAACATAATTACAGCTTTGATTTTCTTTTTTTAATACTGCATGTATGTGGAGGAGTAGTTGTTTTGGTAAGTAATGTTTTGCTGTGGAGTTGTGTTGATGGTACTTGTGTTCTTTTTGGAAGGTAAAAAGTTATTGCTGTGGGGTTCTTTTTGTTTTGTTTTTTTTTAATTTAGTTCCTATATGAGATGAAGTACCAGACAGTTGCACATTTCCTATCAACTAATAGTCAAAAGATACAGTCTTGAAAAGACTTAGCAAAACCTAAATGAATGTTTCCTGTGGGTGGGGTATTTTTTGTGTGTGTATGCACTGCTTACAAATAAGGAATAGAGCAACTTTCCTCTTCTGAGGTAGCTCTGTTGCCAACTTTTATACTGTTGAAGTAATTTTGTTAAATAGCAGGAACAAAAATGTTTGTAAATTGTCAAAAGGAATTTGTCTCCAAAGTATGCCGACAGGGTTGGGTCTGTTTTTCCTTCTCCATTTTATCAGGAGGGAGGAAAAAAAAGCTGGTTGATGTAGTATAGTTAGCCTTTTGCTTTCAAATCCTGACCCTTAACAGTTTATATTGAGTGTGTACTGAAGTCGTGGCTGCTCCCTCCCTGGAGGTGTTCAAGGCCAGGTTGGAGGAGGCCTTGAGTGACCTGTGCTAGTGGGAGGTATCCCTGCCTATGTCAGGGGGTTGGAACTGGATGATCTTTGAGGTCCCTTCCAACCTTGCTGTTCTATGATAACTGCTTTCATGATTTTTAATAACAGTTGTCTGTGAGCATATTATATAGAATCATAGAATCCAACAAGCTCTTACTGATTGTAAAATATTAAAAATGTGCTTGGGATCTACCTGTGCAATTTGCTGCATAACTTTTGGTCTTCAGCATGGACCGTGCTGCCTAGTGAACTCATTTCTACTAACAGAGGCTGCTGGAGAGCCAGCAAGGAGTGGCTGTGTTCTATGTAGCAATTGATAGATGTGTGCTCCATGTGTCACTTACTCAGACCAGCTGTTACTCCTCAGTCCTGGTTTGAGCACTGAAGCCAGATGAGAGTGTGTCCATGTTTCTGCAGTTTCCCAACACTGTGCAGGGGAATGAAAAAGCTAAGATGGCATGCTATGAACATCTTGGTTGCACAGGGAGTTTGTGGATGCTCCCCTGGAGATGTTAAAGGCCAGATTGGATGAGGCCTTGAGTGACGTATACCTATGAGTGACCTATGCAGGGGGTTGGAACTAGATGATCTGTGAGGTCCCTTCTAACCTAAACCATTCTATAATTCTAAGAGCAGTCTTGAGATGCTTTGTGAGTCTGACTGCTTGAGACACAAAAGGAGATGAAAACTGTTATTAATTTAATTTAGATTTCAGCAGGTACTTAAGGGTCATCTGTAGGATAATCTGAAGTTCTCTCACTGGTTTCTGGTGAGACTTACTGCATGAGTTTAGAGTAAAATTAGTAATGGTTCAGAAAAACAACAGCTAGTAGTGGTCAGTGGCAAGATACTCTCATGCATTATTGGAGTACTTTTATTAAAGCAAGAGAGAGGGCTATGTCCAGCTATGTTGGACAGCTGTGTGAAAAGAAGTAATGCTCTCAGAGCCCTAGTGAGCCACACAAAGTTAGGAGCTCCTATGCCATCTGACACATAAGAGAAGTTTCACATTCCATTTGCCTTCTTACCATACATGATTTTTGTTTTCACTGCTGATAAAATTTGAAATTATTTCCTTACATTTTCAGATGTTGCTGTAATACTAAGGCATTGGTCCTGTTCTGGTTGCTCATCCTCTTTTGTGTATGTTTCCATTTACTTCATTCTGAAGACATACTATTATACAGTTCCACAGAAGTGTATCTGATGAATATTTGAAGGGGGAAGGAGGAGAGAAACCTTCTGTATTTTTTTATCATCTGTTTAAAACAAATTGAGACTTACATGTTGTTGTACTAGCAGTGTCTTGCTTATCCTGGGTAATCATTTTTAAAAACCAGGCCCTGTGAGTATTCTTTTCATTCATAAGAGGTTAACATCATCTTTTCATGTTGAGCCAGTGTGGCTGGTATCTGAGACATGGAAACACAGCCATGCAGGTTGCTGGTGGTGAGAATGTTGTTTGTATAAGTAGTTTCCGTAGCAGGTGATTAAATTCTTCCTTAATGACTTAATTATTTAATCTCAGGAAGTCCTTGGGAAGAAAAGATGTCTGCAGTTGTACCAGTGCCTTAGATTGGCATGGCAATAGAGGCGCAAAGGGGTGACTTCTGGAGCTGGATGCAGGGCAGGAAGCACTAGGGCAAGTGCCAGCCAGAAATACTGCAACACAGAATGAATTTGTGAAGCAGGACACAGGTTTTCCTGCTGGTTAGTCCAACAGCAAGTCACTTCACTCTGAGTGTGCCTCTGAGTTTCCACCTGAGGGAGGTGAATTATAATACGTACCTCAGAAGCACTGTGAAAGTACTAAATTAATGCATTCAGTGGAAGATCACAGGATGCTTTGAATAAAGCTTTACAGAGTTCACAGTGTTCTTACTATTAATACCAAATAGTTTGTGTGTATCTTAAATAACAAGAAAAATGAAATGTTCTGGATTTGTGAAGCTGAAGAAATTTTAGCTGATTCTCTGTCTTCTTGCCGTGTGTCTGTAAATCAGCTTTGTAGGTGGCTGAGTGTTTGTGAGAATGTGGAGGGGGAAGAGAGTGTTCACCAATGCAGAGTAATGCATGTCAGAGAAAGCTGCTGCTTGACGTGTGACAAACCAGAAACTTCTATAGTCCTTTTCTTAAATAGGAAATGCATGCAACCACAAAAGACAAGTGCAGAGTTAAGTGACTGGTGGGAGCCTGTATTAGAAATCTGAAGTTACAAGAAACAATCTCTCAGCCTGCTTTGCCACTTAGATCATACTTCAGAAGCTGGGGGGGGAAAAAGCCAATGTGCAACCCACTAGCAGAATAACAGCAGCATTTTAAGCTGCATGTCTGCAGGTAGGGTTGTCCTTTCAAGTGATACCTTTTTATACTCTAGTCTGTTACCAAGATGCCGGCATTCTTCATTGAGGGGGAGAGCTTTGGTTTCAGAGTGTTTCTGACTGCTTGGCCCACCACAGGCATGATATGGGCTTGCAATAAAAGATGACTTGAGAACATCACACAGAGAATGGGGAAGATTCATGTTGTCTCAGATGGCTGGAGCCTCTTGGTCTGTTTCAGTTATTTTAGCTGATAACCCTGAGGTGTGTACTTCCTGTGAGCAGGTGAGAAGTGAAAGCCCTGCCTCTCCTTTCCTTGCTTGGGATACTAGCATGCTCAGAAGTGAGGAAACTACTACCTTTGACTTTGTGATGGAGATCAAAACACACAAAAAACCCCACCCAAAGCCTCTGACTCAGAGAAGCGGCAAGTCCTCAACTTGGCTATTTAGGAACAGCTATGTGGTGATTGGGGTATTATTCTGATGGTTAAGCTGCTTCTCCTTTGTTAGTTCTGACCAAAGAAACATTTTATTTATGTATGATCTCTGGTAGATATGTTCTTAGCTAATTAGTTAAATGTCCTAGGAAAGGTTTTGTGGCTAGTAATTGATTCTAGTAATTAATTCTGCTGTTGAATTGAGGGTTCAACAAATGCCTGCACTAGTTTTACTTAAGCAGCGCTGGCCTGAGGAGATGTATGATCCTTGAGGTCCCTTCCAACCTTACCATTGTATGATTCTTTGACCTTTGTTAAAAAGTTAAAGCTCTATGAAACTTAAGCCTAGGAAAGGAAGACCTTTGGGTCTACGTTATGGTGCTTCCATCCCCTAAAT
This sequence comes from Semnornis frantzii, assembly GCA_013399775.1. Classification (NCBI taxonomy): domain Eukaryota; kingdom Metazoa; phylum Chordata; class Aves; order Piciformes; family Ramphastidae; genus Semnornis; species Semnornis frantzii. Next base: position 7,450 of record VWYK01124638.1, read on the forward strand.
ACAGTGTGCAGTTCTGGAGCCCCCAGCACAGGAAGGACATGGAAGTGTTGGAGTGGGTCCAGAGGAGGCCGTGAAGATGCTCAGAGGGCTGCAGCAGCTCTGCTGTGAGGACAGGCTGAGAGAGTTGGGGCTTTGCAGCCTGGAGAAGAGAAGGCTTCCAGGAGACCCTGGAGTAGCCTTCCAATATCTGAAGGGGGCTCCAGGAAGGCTGGGGAGGGACTATTGACAAGGTTTTGCAATGCCAGGACAAGGGGCAATGGTTTTGAAGTGTCAGAGGGGAGATTGAAAGTGGATGTTAGGAGGAAGTTGTTTGCAGTGAGGGTGGTGATGCACTGGCACAGGTTGCCCAGGGAGGTTGTGGAGCACAGAATCACCCAATGTGATCTTTGATCACGTCGGGTGATTCTGTGCTCCACAACCTCCCTGGAGGTGTTCAAGGCCAGGTTGGACAAGACCTTGAGTGCCCTACACTAGTGGGAGGTGTCCCTGCCTATGACGGGGTTGGAACTATATGATCTTTGAGGTGCCTTCCAACCTCACCATTCTGTGATTCTATGAAACAATTTCAAGTGGGCAAAGCAGCACTGGCTAGTTGGGTTCTGGTTAGACTACTGCTTTTCAATGGAATCATCTTGCATGGTCTGTAGTATCGACTGGCATCATCCAGCTCTCTTGTGATGGTGGGTTTGGAATTTTTCTACCCCTGCTCCTTTTTATGCATGCTACTTTTCCATCACACTGTTGCAATGTTGGTGCCATTTGTCTAAACAATAAAGTTATGTTACTCTAGAAAAGCACAAGTACCACAACCAAATTGGTACTTTTGTCTATAAATATCCCTGCTATTTAATAATGATAGGAATCCTTCATGAGCTGAAAGCATGAAAGGCATAATGCTCTCACATGTTGTTCTGACTCCAACCATAAATGTTTCAATCATCATTAAATTCTTTATTGTGTATAGAAATAACAAACAAAAACAAAAAACCCAACAACCAAACAAAAATTTGTATTGGAAGAATGAGTATCTGATATGACAGCATAGAGCCAAAGTTTATTATGCATCTATATAGTTCAAATATGTTAACTTGTTTAAACAGTATTGTAGACACAGTGCTCCTGCATTTGAAAAAGTTTCATGACTCCATCTAACCATATCAACATGTTTCCATAGTTAATTTCCAGCCTACAATTGCATTATCTTTTGTCTAATGGAACATCATCATACTAAGTAAACTAATAACCATAATGTTAATGTTGGCGATGCTTTATGAGATACTACATTAAAAAAGAGCCCAAAACAACAAACCACAGTTCTGTATTCACGTAACCAGGATATGTTTTAACTCCTAAAGCTTTTCTGTGACGGGAAAGCGAAGGTTGTGTTCAAAAATACTGTATCCAGTGGTCAAAGTTGACCAGTATACGAGAGTATGCCATACCTGTGAGAGTATCAAACATACACCCAGTGCTCCTCAACACTTTCCTGCAAAGAGGAGCACACTTCATACCCAGATTTCTGTCTGGAAGGAAGAAGTAACTTTAAGCCTTTAGTTGATAGAACTGATGTAGTTTTCTTGCAAGAGCATTCCTGATTATAACGAACAAAGTTATTTCTTCTTAAATGCCACCAAAAAGCCGGCACATAACAAATAACAGCATGACCCTCGTCACACAGGTTGCTAATTTCCTTCCAGTTTGGACTTCTTTGAGTAGTAGGAATGCTAGCACAGATCAGTCCACCTTCCTACATTATGTAGAAAGGACTTGCCACATTGTGGTGCTCAATTTACCATTCCCCAGCTCCCTTCCAATGTAAGAAGCTAACGAAATACAAAGTCCTTGAAGTGATACTCAAAGATAGTCTTTGGATGCAAAAGCCAAATATGTCGTGGAGGACTTGATAGTATTTCACCAACATATGGTGGCATAGGATTGTTACTGGAAAACAGAAATAGAGTCTAGTTCTTTTGTCTGCCTGAGGGAAGAAACTAACTAGCCAACCAACCAACCCAACAGTTCTGGAGCCCGTGGCGCAGGAAGGACATGGAAGTGTTGGAGCGGGTCCGGAGGAGGCCATGAAGATGCTCAGAGGGCTGCAGCAGCTCTGCTATGAGGACAGGCTGAGAGAGTTGGGGCTCTGCAGCCTGGAGAAGAGAAGGCTTCCAGGAGACCTTGGAGTAGCCTTCTAGTATCTGAAGGGGGCTCCAGGAAGGTTGGGGAGGGACTATTGACAAGGTCTTGTAATGCCAGGACAAGGGGCAATGGTTTTGAAGTGTCAGAGGGGAGATTGAAAGTGGATGTTAGGAGGAAGTTGTTTGCAGTGAGGGTGGTGAGACACTGGCACAGGTTGCCCAGGGAGGTTGTGGTGCACAGAATGTGATCAAAGATCACCTTGGGTGCTTCTGTGCTCCACAACCTCCCTGGAGGTGTTAAAGGCCAGGTTGGAGGAGGCCTTGAGTAACCTGTACTAGTGGGAGCTATGGCAGGCGGTTGGAACTAGATGATCTTTGAGGTCTCTCCCAACCTTACCATTCTATGATTCTATGAAACCCCAAAACAACAAGCTTAAAAAAGCATAAGAAGACTTCAGAGGTTGATTACAGTTGGAAAGCTGTCTTAATGTTAGGTTTGTTTTAAAAAATAAAAAAGACTAGCATGCTTGCTTTCAGTGAAGTGGCTGAGTTGTGTTCTGCAGATACCTATAGAGGGATGAAACTACAAAGTTCTTCATTTTAGTAGGAGGAGACATAATAGTGAATAGCTGAAAGTTGAAACCAGATGAGCCTAGGCTAGTTGTAACACAAATTATTAAATAGGATAAACTCACCTAAGATACTCCTTTTAGATGTGATGCATTCTTGATCACTTGGTTGTAAATTAGAACTACGCGCTTTCAACAAAGGAGATTATTGCTGATGTATATATGTTCTGGTCTTTTAACAAGCAATATATCTGCATCTCTGGTGGAAGGTCAGACAGGGGATCACAATGAGCTGTTCTGCTTTATGAGTCTGTGGGAGGTGGATATGAAGTGATCTATCAACCAAGTCTGGTGTTTGTGCTCATATTTATTGCCAGTACTATCTCTAGTTGACTGGTGATGCTTTCCATTTTGTGTATCTTCTTAAACAAACTGCTGGGTTTTAATTCATGACTCCAAGAAAAGGAAACAGAATTTGTCCTGCTTAGCCATCCATGTGGAGATGGGCATTTGTAGGTAGAGTGGGGAGGGCTCTGAGGGGTTTTTATTTGGTTGCTGGTTTTTTTTGCTTAGTTGGATATTGGGGTTTTTTTGGCTCTTGTTTGGGTTTTTTTGTAGTCGGGGGTTGGGTTTTTTGGGTTTTATTTTCTTCAGGAAGGTGAAAGGAGTCACTCAGCAAAGGAAGGTTTTGCATGCATGTGGATGTCCTGCTGGAAGATAGAAAAGTGTAAGTAGAGTAGTAAAGAAAACAAACTTATCAAGGGTTTTATAGAAATTTTCTTCATCTTTTGGGGAATAGGTGAAATTACACAAGTCATGGAAAATGAAATGCTGATGTGTTGGGGACCCTTCACTGTTAGATAGGTTTTCCCGATTCCTGCCATATCAGTAACGACTGTATTTTGTTTTTCTAGTGACTGTTTGTTTACTCATATAAAATAAGATTTGTCTTAATCTAATCTCAACTAGAGGCACATTTCCATTGCAGGGTCAGACTTGTGGCACGCATTATGCAGTAAATGTTGCCCTATGTTCCCACAGAGGGACAGAGGTTACCCTAGTTTCTCGCCTGCCTTTGGATTTACCTTTGCAGGTCGGAGTGGAGAACACAAAGGTGCCAAAAGTGGATGCAGGCAGTGGACCCAAGTTAGTAATTTGATATTATTTACAGAGGTGAAAACAGAATTCTTACATACAGTTTAATGTCTTAAAAGCAGATTAATTGCACTTCTTGACTCCACAGTGGCAATGTTTGTATAGAAGATATGTGTGGTGGGGAGCCTCTCTTTGGAGAATGAAGTGTGTCCCAATGAAAGTTCAGTATACTGCTTGTGTTTGCAGTGTTCAGGCAGAGCTCTTTATAGAAGACTGTCTGATGTGTGTGGTGGGGAGCCTCTCTTTGGAGAATGAAGTGTGTCCCAATGAAAAGTTCAGTGTACTGCTTGTGTTTGCAATGTTCAGGCAGAGCTCTGTTTCACTGAGTGTGAGGAGCTCTGAGAATGACAGAAAAAAATGCTGCTGCCATCCCTTTTGACACATATCGAGCATGAATGTTTTATAGTATTTAATTACAAATGGACTATTCTGTAGTATAATTGTAAATAATGAATTCTTTATGGCCGGGACAACTGTCTGTGGATTCCGTATCATGGAATTGGTTTTCTAAATGCATCTTGTGGTAAGATATATGTCCCTTTTCCCAGGCTGCACTGTAATCATGTATTCCCGCTCTATATGTGATAACATTTTGACTCTGACTTGTAATATCTATAGATACATATGCAAAAGCTTGTAGTGTTTGTTGTGAGTTGGTATGGTGTTAAGCTTACATTTTAATGAGAAGTAGGCATCTTTATATTGTAAGCATTCTGATTTTTGCACTCTGTAAAATGAGGTTAGTGGAAGAATCATAGAAAGGTAAGGTTGGAAGGGACTTCAAGGATCATCTAGTTCCAACCCCCTCCCATAGGCAGGGACACCTCCCACTAGTACAGGTTACTCAAGGCCTCCTCCAACCTCGCCTTGAACACCTCCAGGGAGGGAGCAGCCACTACCTCCCTGGGCAACCTGTGCCAGTGTCTCACCACCCTCACTGTAAAGAACTTCCTCCTAACATCCAGTGTAAATCTCCCCTCTGCCAGTTCAAACCCATTGCTTCTTATCCTATCATTACAAGACCTTGTCAATAGTCCCTCCCCAACCCTTCTGTAGGCCCCCTTCAAATACTGCAAGGCTACTCCAAGGTCTCCTGGAAACCTTCTCTTCTCCAGGCTGCAGAGCCCCAACTCTCTCAGCCTGTCCTCATAGCAGAGCTGCTGCAGCCCCCTGAGCATCTTCGTGGTCTCCTCCGGACCTGCTCCAACATTTCTATGTCCTTCCTGTGCTGGGGGCTCCAGAACTGCACACAGGACTCCAGGCGGGGTCTGAGGAGAGCAGAGCAAAGGGGCAGAATCCCCTCCCTTGCCCTGCTGCCCACACTGCTCTTGATGCATCCCAGGACTCGGTTGGCTCTCTGGGCTGCATATACACACTGCAAGACGTATGCCGTGTATGTTTTCTACCTTTGCTGAAGAGTACATATTTTCGTAAGGCAGTCCTTATGTTTTTAGTTCTTAAGGCTTGTTTTCTGGTGATGCCACTGTTTTGTGGAGGTAATGAAAGTGCTGAGTGCAGTGTGCCATTCAGAGTGGTCATACAAGAAGTGAGGGACGATTGCCTGTTTCACTCAGATGTGACTTTGGGGCTCATCTTGTCTGTGCAGTTGGAGCAGGAAGGCTTCATATGTGTAGGACTCTCCTGGAGTGCATTCCCTAACAGGGCACTAGGGAAACTCTGGCTCTTTAGCAGAGTCAGTGGCACCAATGAACTGTATGTTCCCTGCAAAATGTTGATACTGCCTTTTAAGTGCCTTGGCACTTTCTTGCCATTGGGTTGTGAAAGAGGCTGCATTACCTGCCCCTGCTGCTATCTCCCTTGTTAGCAGGGAGAGCATATTTGTGGTGTAGGACAAGTTGTCACCTTGAGGGACCACAGATTTGTGGCCCACCAGTTTGTGTACTGAAGCAGTTGACCTTGCCTCTGCTAACCAACCCATTTGAGTGTCTGTCCAGTGAACCAAGCCCCTGAAAAGAACCAAGCTGGGAAAACAGCTTTGCATGAGAAAATGCTACTTTCACCCAGCCCATTTCAGTTTTCCACATGTGGTCTACAGTTGTGTCCTACTAGCTCTGAGAGGGGGCAGCTGGCCGGAGTAAAGGCTGGAATCTTGGTGGGGCAGCTTTGCAGCAGAGCTTCCAGGGCAAGGTAAGAGTCTGGCTGACATGGCTGCTTGGCTATCACAGTCCAGAGGCATGGTGAAATGATTGTGAAGGAAGCAGCGTCACTGCCATCTCAGCCATGTGTGCTGAGCTGATGCTGTTTATTTCTTACAGTGCCACATGGATGAGAAATCACAGAATCACAGAATTAACTAGGTTGGAAAAGACTTCTAGGATCATCGAGTCCAATCTATCACCTAACCCTTCAAATTAACTAAGCCATGGCACTAAGTGCCTCATGCAGCCTCCTCTTAAACGCTTCCAGGGACGGGGACTCCACCACATCCCCAGGCAGCCCATTCCAGCGCCAATCACTCTTTCCATGAAGAATTTCTTCCTAACATCCAGCCTAAACTTGCTCTGGTGCAGCTTGAGGCTGTGTCCTCTTGTTCTGTCCCTGGCTGCCTGGCAGAAGAGACCAACCCCTGCCTGGCTACAACCTCCTTCCAGGTAGTTGTAGAGAGCAGTGAGGTCTGCCCTGAGCCTCCTCTTCTGCAGGCTGCACACCTCCAGCTCCCTCAGCCTCTTCTCACAGGGCTGTGCTCCAGGCCCCTCACCATCCTTGGTGCCCTTCTCTGGACATGTTCAAGCACCTCGACCAAATGTACCAAGAGGGAAAAATGCTTTGGTGATGTGCTTAAAAACCCCAAAGAAATGATGTGTTTTCTTTTTGCAAAAAAAATGGGAAGTCTTCCATTAAATTACCTCCTTCATACCCTTCCTTGTTGGTGCATAGTGCCCAGCACCACTGTGCTGGCCGCTTCCCCTGCCCTGTCCATCCCATCACTTCTCTTCCCCCTCGCTTTTTTTTTTTTCACCCCTGTAGTTATTCTCAGGAACTTAGTACTGATTACCAGTTTTGCAAGTAATGTACTAGTGAGGCTTTTTAATTCCCTCAAAAAGAGAAAGAAGTTGAGCTGGATGCCTGCCTGCCCCTGCGCTGCTGCTGTAGTTGCCTAGCAGCCGGCGGGAGGCACTGGGAGGAGCAACTCACTCCTTGAATCATCTGCAAAGAGAAAGGAGATGACAGTTATTACTTGTTAGGTTTGTTAACATAATTCTTTTTCCTCTCCCTCACACACACACACCCTCCCTTGCCTACACTCAGCAGTTTCTCACAGGGTATGAAATGGAGTCTTCTGCGTTCAAGCAACCCTTGCTTCTCATAGGCTCACACAAAATAGCACAGTAACCATCATAGGCAGCTCTGAGCTCTCAGTCCACAGCGTTGTACTGCGTAGATGTTTTACTGTCTCCTGAAAGAGCAGGATTGGTTAGATGCTTCAGCTGACAAGGTCGTGGTTTTGCACATCGGCTTCTTACCGAAGTTTTCCATTTTTAGTTGCAGTGTGCTCAGCACTTCTCACTGGTTTTCCTCTCAGGCTCTGACAGAGTAGCTCTGCTCAATCTTCCTGCATTACCTGAAGCTGTCAGTCAAAAGTTGTGGCCTCTTCTGTTACCAGGACTGGTAGGAAAGGATGCCTACTGCTGTCTTTACCATGCTGGCGCAAGATGGTTGAGAAGTTGGATGGAGCTTGGGTGGTGACTGGGGAGGCTGAAGTGTACTGGGTTACTCTGAGGCTGCTCCAGGGAAGAAAAGCATCCTGAAAACACAGCAGGCGGCCGAGGATGATAATGTCTGCTACAGCAGCTTCTGCATATGAGGGGTGGAGGTCTGGGTCTCCAGAAGAGAACTTCACATTTGTTCTACAGGAGTTTCTGTAAGCTTGAGCTGGAGAAGAGAGGATTGAGTGCCTTTAAGACCTAGCATATCCAATTAGCTACCTCAATGCTTACCTCACTTGTGGTCCTGTCGGTGTAATGTACTCTTTTGAAGCAGGGACTGTCTTCAAAGTGATAGTGCATCTGTGAGTTGTCCAGTGCAGAGGTATCCTTCTTTGCCCTCTAAGGATGTTTATTTCTGATGGGCAACATTGATTTCAGTGTAAGTGAAGGATGCAAACACAGAGGCTGCTGGCTGTAACAGTCACGTGTCAACCAGTTTAATGAGTCATATTTTTCACTTTAATGCAGATTCCTAGATAGCCATTATCCTGGAGTTGGAGGAATGAGCATGTGATTTATATGAAGAAATACAGTGGGTAGTGCTTGAATTCCCTTTTAAAAAGACTAATTGTGTTAATTTGTTTGAGACACAATTATCTCAATGGGACTGATTTGTTTAATTAACTCGGGATGCCTGTAGGTTAAATAGTGAGTATAAATAGAAGGACAGTGAGGAATGCATCACTAATGTTTGTATTGCAGGAGGACTGACTCATATTTAAATGAAGTGCTGCAAGCCTGCCAGGCTAACTTAGTTCTGGGGTGGCTTCTAGGTACAAAACATGGCTCATGCTATCGTGCACAACACAGGGTTTGTACACTAGGGAACGAGTTGGTGAAGAATGTAGCCTGTAGTGCTAACAGCAGAAACATCTTGCCCATCTCAGTGCTTTTGGGAGTCCTGCAGAGGAACGGTGTCTGAAGGATGTGGTTTGTGCCAGACCACTGCCATGACACTACCCTGATGCAACACAGCATCTTCTTCAGTATGTCAGCCCTCTTGTGAGAAATTAATGCAGTTTCTTACTCCAGATATTGCAAAGAGAAACTCTAAATGGAGAGCTTTACTACCTTGTGTCTAGCAACCTTAGGCTGAAGCCTTGTGACTGAAGTTTTAGTTTCTTCCCAGCTGCCTTTGCCTTACTGAGGCACTGGAACAGGTTGCCCGGGGAGGTTGTGAACGTGTTCACATGTGACCTGCTTTAGTTGATCCTCCCTTGACTGTGGGGGTTGAACTAGATGACAAAGGTGATCAGAAGGCTGGAGCAGCTCTGCTATGAGGGCAAGCTACAAGAATTCTCTGCAGCCTGGAGAAAAGAAGGCTTCCAGGAGACCTTAGAGTAGCCTTCGAGGATCTGAAGGGGGCTCCAGGAAGGCTGGGGAGCGACTATTAACAAGGTCTTGCAATGCCAGGACAAGGGGCAATGGGTTTGAAGTGGGAGAGGGGAGATGGAAAGTGGCTGTTAGGAGGAAGTTGTTTGCAGTGAGTGTGGTGAGACACTGGCACAGATTGCCCGGGAAGGTTGTGGCTGCTCCCTCCCTGGAGGGGGTCAAGACCAGGTTGGAGGAGGCCTTGAGTGACCTGTACTAGTGGGAGGTGTCCCTGCCTATGGCAGGGGGTTGGAACTGGATGATCCATGAAGTCATTCCAAACTTCCCATTCTCTGATTCTATGACATACCACTCTGTACTCCCCTGGAGGATTAGGTATCTTAATGGACTAGTTTTGCAACCTGTGGTTATGTGCTTTTACCTACAGTTTGTAAGGGCCATACCTGACAATTTGACATGCCCTTTGTCCTAAGGTAGACAGTTATGTTCAAATCCCAGAGGGGTTTTGTTTTTCCCAGAGGGAAATTCTGAGCTTTTTCTGTTGGTTTGGTTGGTCCTGCACCACAAAACTGCAAATCCAGAGAAGACAGCCAAGTGTGTCTGATCTTTCCTCTACCTAAACTAAATTGCTTTGTTGTCATGAGCTATGTAAAACTGTAGTCTTTCTCTGAATCTTTCCAAGGTCTTTGGCATACTTTGAGGCAAAATATTGTGTAAATTGAGCAATGAATAAAATTAAAAATAGCATCCTAACATAGCACTGCCACAGAATCAAACCAACTAAACAAGCACACATTTCCTTTTAGTAACTTTAAGTGTATTGCTTTTAGGAAGATGCTCTTGCTTCTTCAGGAGGGTGGTGCATGGAAGTCTTTTCCACAATTCTTTTTTTTTATATCTTTGATTTATCTCGTTAGTATGGTTGCTTCAAACTTCTCCATCTCTTTCTGTACAGAAATCTGTCTTTGTCCTGAATTATTCATGTCCCCATTTTCTGAACCTTTTACTACATCTGCTATCTCAATAAGAGATCAGATGATAAGAACTGAACACAAGCACTCTGATGGAGAACACATTTCTGATTTATGCTGTGGCACAACCATGTTGTCATTCTTATCCTTTAGATAATCATGTGAATGCTTTCATATTTAAAATAGGGGGAAAAAAGAAATCTAAATTGTATCTTTGCATATCTAGCTTTTTTCCCCCTCACATTTATTTGCTGGACATTGAATCAAATATTGAGTTATTCCAGAACTGTAAATCCCAACAATCAGTTTTGAGTGCTTCACATTTTTCATTTAAATGCACTTTGCTTTTTATTGATCTGCAGTGGATTTAATTTGCCCCTTGGCCTGGCGTGTGTGGTTCATCTGGAATATTTACAGTTGGTCACAGAAGACTGGAAAGAAATTTTGTCATCTGTAGATTTTAGCTGTTCAGTTTGGGGTTGTTTTTGGGGGGAGGGGAAGTCGTGCCTTCAAGTCTTTCTGGTTTGTTCAAGAATACATAAAATCATAGAATCATAGAATGGTAAGGTTGGAAGGGACCTCAAGGATCTTCCAGTTCCAACCCTCTGCCATAGGCAGGGACACCTCCCACTAGTGTACAGGTCACTAAAGGCTTCCTCCAACCTGACCTTGAACACCTCCAGGAAGCTTGTGGAGCACAGAATCTTTTAGCATGTTGGGTGATTCTGTGCTCCACAATCTCCCTGGGCATCCTGTGCCAGTGTCTCACCCCCCTCACTGCAAAGAGCTTCCTCCTAACAGCCACTTTCCATCTCCCCTCTGCCACTTCAAACCCATTGCCCCTTGTCCTGTCATTGCAAGACCTTGTCAGTAGTCCCTCCCCAGCCTTCCTGTAGGCAATCCCAGTAGAGAGCTGAAAGCGTCTCTCTTTAATTTTATTTTCTTATTGAAAAATGGTGGTGATTTGTTGTTTCTTTGTTTCTCTCAGTTTTCTGCATCTCTGTGCTGCTTTCTGATCTGCATAAATGATCTTCCTGATAAACTTCAATTTTTTTAGTAGCATAGAAGGATTTTGTCAAATATTGTTTGTAAGTCCAATCCCAGCCTTTTAAATCCATGCTTACGTTGACAAGCCAAAAATACTAAAGGCTTCCAGGAGATCTTAGAGTAGCCTTCCAGTATCTGAAGGGGGTTACAGGAAGGCTGGGGAGGGACTATTGGCAAGATCTTGCAATGACAGGACAAGGGGCAATGGGTTTGAACTGACAGAAGAAAAATTTACACTGGATGTTAGGAGGAAGTTCTTTACAGTGAGGGTGGTGAGATACTGGCACAGGTTGCCCAGGGATGTTGTGGAGCACAGAATCACCCAACATTATCTTGTTGGGTGATTCTGTGCTCCACAACTTCCTTGGAGGTGTTCAAGGCCAGGTTGGAGGAGGCCTCAAGTGACCTGTGCTAGTGGGAGGTGTCCCTGCCTATGCCAGGGGCTTGGAACTAGACAATCTTTGAGGTCCTCTCCAACCTTACCATTCTGTGATATTGATGAATAGCAAAGTATGGGAGAGTGTATCTGTTGAAGAAAGTAGGCTTGGAAAAATGTATCCCTTTGGAAATACACTTGAATTCCATGCTCCAGGTCTATAGCCCTTCCATTTTCATGGCACAGTCGCTTCAGCCTTTGTTTGCATTGTTCATTGTTACATCCTAATCTTTCATTCAGGGTCAGTGCATTTTCAGTGCACTATTTCTGCCTTTCAAAACAATTTCCAGTGACAGTAATTGTCCTGCCTTGTTATTTGTCTACCTGAGGGAGAGTTGTGGTTTGTGTGTTGAGGAGTTTTGGTTCTGTTGGCAGGTCCTTCGGCTTTTCTGCTCCTGCTTTCAGCAGCAAAGATTCTTTTTTCATATCTGTTGCTTAAACCCAGAAGATCTGTATATGTTTTAGACTACTTATGAGAATAGTGCAGCCCCTGAAATGTCATACTTCTTCCATCTTGCTGTCAGGCCGCTGAGTGCTGTTACTCTCTTCTCAAGACAGAGACTTCAACCCTTCTGGTGTTTAGCACAAATGCTGGTTTTGCCCTAGCTTGTAAATGCATGCTTCTTTCCTCCCTCTAAAGTGAGAGTTACAAGGCCTTCAACTAGAACCAAGTTTACTCAATAATAGTTTTACCTTTTGAAAGGGAATACCAGTTGCTGTCTGGGCTGCACGCACACTGCAGGCTCACATTGAGCTTTTCCTCACCCCAGACCCCCAGGGCCTTTTCCTCAGGGCTGCTCTCAGCCATCCCCCACCCAGGCTGGAGTTGTGCTTGGGATTGTGCCTACCCAGGTGCAGGACCTTACACTTGGCCTTGTTGAATGTCATGAGGTTGGCTTGGGCACACCTCTGCAGCCTGTTCAGGTCCCTCTGGATGGCATTAACTAACTGTTATTAAATAACTTAATAGTGCAAGAGTTTATTCTTACCAGTCCATGGCCTTGCCTGAGAAACAGCGACTGCACCTCCTTGCTATGCAGACGTGCAGGGATGCACAGGCACACAGACATGCACTCAGTGCTAAGTTCATCTTTGAAAGTCTGAAGTGGTGAGGGGTGAGATTGTGGAGGAGATACACTAAGCTTATCTGGATGGGGACTATCGCCATGTGCTTGCCTTCAGAAATCATGAAGTATTACGCATTTGTAACACGTAGCATCCTTGTGTGATGTGTTCAGAAGCACACTTAGACATGTTCAAAATACATGTTTCCCAGTGCTTGTAATTGAAAAGGAGCAGTGTGCTTTTCTGCACAACCACAAGGAAGCTTCTTCCAGACTCAGCAGGATGATTAACTACAGCACCTAGCCATTGTGTTCCTATATGTTCTCTTGAATCAGGAAAATGTGTCACTGTGACTGGTGCCTCGAACAGCTTCACACATTTCTTAAGGGTAGCTTCAGAGATCTGTACCATCAAGTACAGGCCAAGTAAGGAAAATTGGCTATGAAAGGCACTTCCACGTGGAAATAATTGTTTCTGCTGGATTGGATCCTTGCAGGAATGCAAAATGAGTTATACAGCTGGATGGAGAAGCACGTTGTGTAAGCTGCAGGGATGAGGCAGTAACAATAGAATAAAGGAGATGGTGCCCTCCAGGTCAATGTTGTACTGTCAAGAGCCATTGGGAACATGACTGAAGAACTAGAAAAGATATCAGATAGAGAAAAACTGTCAAAACCCAAGAATGGTCTGAAAAAGGTTCAAGCAGAATGCTTTTGGTTTTCAACAGAACACTTGAACAGGCTGCCCACAGAGGCTGTGGAGTCTCCTCTGGAGGCATTCAAAACTCACCTGAATGTGTTCATGTGTGACCTGCTTTAGTTGATCCTCCCTTGATTGTGGGGGTCGAACTAGATGACAAAGATGCTCAGAGGGCTGGAGCAGCTCTGCTATGAGGACAGGCTGAGAGAGTTGGGGCTCTGCAACCTGGAGAAGAGAAGACTTCCAGGAGACCTTAGAGTAGCCTTGCAGTATCTGAGGTGGGCTACAGGAAGGCTGGGGAGGGACTGTTGACAAGGTCTTGTAATGACAGGACAAGGAGCAATGGGTTTGAAGTGTCAGAGGGGAGATTGAAAGTGGATGTTAGGAGGAAGTTGTTTGCAGTGAGGGTGGTGGGACACTGGCACAGGTTGCCCAGGGAGGTTGTGGTTGCTCCCTCCCTGGAGGTGTTGAAGGCCAGGTTGGAGGAGTCCTTGAGTGACCTGTCCTAGTGGGAGGTGTCCCTGCCTATGGCAGGGGGGTGGAACTGGATGATCCTTGAGGTCCCTTCCAACCTTACCATTCTAGGATGTTTTGTGGTCCCTTCCAACCCCTAGCATGCTGTGATTTTGTTACAGCAAGGCTTGTGTGTTTCTGCTCTTGAAGTGAGCTGAGGAAAACTCCAACTCTCTTTTTACTGAAGAAATACTTGTACTTTTTTCTCATCTGTGGTATTCTACAAAGTTACATTTTCAAGTAAAATTGTGTTTTACTTGCTTTTGCCTTTATATTGTTGATATTGAGTTACCTGCTTATTGGATACAGGCTTGTCATGCTGGCCATCTAAGATGCCACCAAGGGATGGTATCTTTGAAGGATATTTTCCATGTGATTCTAAAAATAATACATTCTGAAATGGAAAATGTGTTTCTCCATGTTATTTTATAGGATTTAAGTATTTCCCCCTGCCGCCCTAAGAGAAGTGCAGAAAATAGTCAGGCTGTGAAAGGCTGACTATCAAATTAGATTGGTGGAGGTCTTAAATAAATTTTCACATGGAATCTCTTGATAATTTTATCCCTGCATCTGCAGAAAGAAACATTAGTAAAATTTATCTGAGTCCAAGATTGGACCAGGACAAAAATCAGAAAAATGTGTGCATTTGTTCCCTTTACCCTCTGCTTTTTCATAGATTTTTTTTTTTTCTTTCCAAGTTTTAGACAAATTATGCCTCTCTTCCCATCCCTTACAAATTCATTCCTAGTGCTACCTGCCTAGATGAGTTTAGGCTTGGTATTCACAGGAGATCTGCCAGCTGTTATGTTCCTCTGTGTGTATATGGATTTCTGTTTGCCATAAAGATTATATAATGATAGTATATGTTTGCCATAATGATGATGGGCTGCATCAAGAGCAG
>VWYK01124641.1:0-12570 GCA_013399775.1 Semnornis frantzii
CCCTACTAGGACAGAATCATCCACAGCAAACAAAACAGAAAGGTTGCTTCTCATCAATGACAGAAATTCCTCTTCTACGTTTTATTACATACATATTTATATACATATGCAAAAAAAGGTTAAAAAAATGCCGAGAAAGAGCTGTTTATCCAGATTTAAAATAATTCCATTAAATATAGAAGGGCTTTACAGTTTTTATGCTATTCGATTGTCAAAACTGTAGAAGCTCATTTCACAAAGGTTGTTCCAATTTCTTTCCCACAAGTGGTTGATTTCACAGAATCACAGAAACATTCCATTCGGAAAAGACACTCCGGATTATCAAGTCCAACTGTTATTCCTACTCTACAAAGTTCAACCTTAAGCCATATCCCTAAGCACCACAAAACCACTTTGAAAAAGCTGTCTTGCAGCATCTGTAGCATTCAGCTTTAAGTGAACTACTTACCTTTGAACATGCCTGTAACTGATTTCCCATAACCTCTAATCTTGATAGCAGCCTGTCTTCATCTATTAAAGCCTAGTAGAAAAGAACCATTATCTTAGCATTAAGATGTGCTTCATGTAGTATCTGTAGAGTTGTATTTTAAAGACTAGATACTAGATACTTCAAAATGGCACACACTCACTAAATTTATTCAACATTACCTTTTGTGCAATTTAAGAGAATTGCCATAAGCTTTTGATTTTTTCTGATATTTTTCCTCGCTCATTGTTTGTAAATTAATTGCTAAAATTTATATGCCGCTGCATATTTCAGTCCACAAAGGAAAAGGATGCCTGCAGATACCTGCCAACTAGTATCTGAAGCCTCCTGTGTGACAGCAAGTAGTCGCTGAAGGGTTGCCAGTTTCTGCTCCAACATTTGTTCCCGATGTAAGGCTTCCTACGAAAAGAGAACACCAGTTCAGCTAGAACTCTCAGTAAAACAGAAGCATCACAAGAAATACCAAAACACAATTAAAAAAAGGATGCAAGAGTAGTAAACATTGTCACATATTCCAAACTATAATGAGCTTATCCCATTTTTTCCATCTGGATTTATCCAGGTCTGATTTTTTTTCATCCATTTATCTGGATATTTTAATTAGAAAAAGTTACCCTATTTGGACTCCTGAAAAGCTTAATTCTTCATGCATATGTTGCACATGCCGAAGACACATTGTAACAAGTTATTCTTCCCAGGAGTCAAAACCACTTTGACTTCTGTCAGTTGTTCGAGTAATACAACTAAAACCCAAAAGGCAGTTTGGCAGCTCCAATGCAATGAGCTGTTCGTCATCAAATCAGGTCACAGAAATAAAAATGCCAAGCAACAAGATTCTTTTTGTTTAATTGTTGGTTTATGACAGTACGATAGAAGAGCATCTTTGTTGACAATTTCAGGACATAGAATGAACACATTGGTGAGCAAGTATGTATTGGGCCTCCCAAGGAAGAGTATCTGCCTGAGGTGCTTTCTGCTGTGTCAGCAAATAGGTAGAAAGTTAGTGCCTGTCTCAAAAACCTCGTCATTGACTGCCATTACCAAACACCAAACAGGCAAAAGTCAATCAGTGGAACTATACATAAATTAAACACAGATTATTTACCAGTAAGATTGCTTTCCAGAAAGTTCATTTTATGGTTCTTTCTAAAGAGTTTATTTATATCCATTCGCATACACATTAATGCATTGCCATTTTGCAGTCTAACCCTTTTGTGACGCAATGTCTTCGGGGGGGGGCGGAAATCACACTTATTAAACTGACACAGGAGTGGGCACAGAAAAGCTGGTGATGCCAGTGAGGAGGAATAGCTGCCAGCCAGCACTGTCCCACTCCTTTGCACTTCCCAGTAGACACATGGGCAGAAGCCTTCACACCACCAGATCATATTCGCAGAACAAACTAGCTTTTGACACACGAAATCACATGTTTTGCTTTTCTTTTGTTCTATGCCATCTGCTATACATGCACACAGTAAATACACAGAAATGAGTGACAGAAATACTGTGAGGAAAACTGAGGACAGAGAGGAAGGAGGGTAAGAAGACCATGCAAAGCAGGTATATTTAGGAACTTTTTACAAAACAGACAGCCTCCATGTTTATTTTTAAAAAATAGTAATTTATACTGCTCATGCAAAGCCTCAAAAGTTTAAATAGAACTATGCTATGTCTACTAGTCCACTACGTCCTCTTAGTCCTGTATATCCACAAATGCTTTGCATTATTACACTATAGAAAGGGCAGTTAAAAGTTTATTATGTTCCAATTTACCAAGTGCAAGCCAAGGACACAGATCCTAAGATTTGTGTTTTGAACAAAGATTAAGTATTTACCCAAACAGAATGCTGTGAAGAGAAAACCTACCTGTAGATACTGTGAAAGCTGAAACAATTCCTGAGAATACATACTGGGAGTGTTAGCAGCAACCTGAAAATTAGAATTTCAGAATCAAAATAGGTTTGGATTTTTCATTCAACTCAAATAACGCAAAATTCATCATTGAAATCTAGTCACAAAGGTAAATGGAAGATTATCTGACAGTAACATTTTCAATCATTCATTGTTCTGCCACTTTTCACTCTTTATCATGGAACTTCACAACTCTGGACTGAAGTCCCACTACATTAAGAATGTCTTTACAAGTTCTTGAACTACCAACATAAAGTTTAAGGCTTCTGTTTCAGTTGGGATTAAACAAACAAAAAAAGCAGCAACGTGTACAAAGGTGAAGCTCTTCAGCACAAGGACAAACAGAAATCAGGGGCTTTGAAAATGAATAATGTTTCATGTCATCATCACACATTTACTGTTGCCCTATTAGCCATCATCCTCCTTATATTGCTTTGCAAGTATCTATTTCATATTTAGGGAGTATATTACTTTTAACTGTAACTGAAACTCTTGGGGATGTGGAGGGAAAGAATTGGAAATGTCTTGTGGGGCTTTTTCAGCATACTTATTTATTTACTAATTCTTGGAGATTTTAAAGCTGTTTTTTCACACAGTTCTACACTTGTAGTCCACCCTGAGAATTTCTGCCCAAGTTACAAATGCTGTTTTGATACCTCAGCTTAAACGTAAATTCTGTAAACTTCTCAGGCTGTTGACTTCACAAATATCCTTAAACATAAGGACACAAACTTACTCCTTACACCAAACTATCCTTAGTTTATCTAAATTGTTTTTCACATTTGCCATTTGCAACTCTGATTCAAACCTACTTAAACTAATCCTTGTTATTGGTTAAAGAGACAACCAACCTGAGTCCTTCTCTTGAAGGACTCTATCAACAGCTGTCTATCAACAGTTTTTCTGCAAGTCCCCTAGATGGTCAAAACTGAGTTTGAAGACTACAAGAGACACTACTGACTGACTCTGCAGGGAGCAACTCTGACCACACGAGGTGCAGAGAGATCTGGTGTCTTCTAGAACATGCCAGAGCACTTTCTGATCTGTGCAGTGCAGCATGTCCTCTATGAATAACAAGATATACAATGACAGCAGACCTTATCCAAACATCAAATCATGAGCCACACAGGTTCCACAAGCATCAAATTATGCAGTACCCAAGTGCCACTAGTCAATCTGTAATTCAACCACAGAAATGTAACCATCTTCACATGAATGTTTTTTTCCAAGGCCATGTTTCAGGTGCCACACTGTATGACACCAAACTACCTTATATACTGCAATACTGCATGATCTGCTCTACCTTGATTGTCACTCAAAATATTTCAGTCAGTAAATATGGGCAGTGGAAAACGTATCTAAAATGTATCTGGACTTCACCTTATCTCTTCCTTTGCAACAAGTCAGAAAATAGCACATAGCTGATAAATCAAAAAAAAATCTGAATTACCTTGTCAACAGGACTTGGTAAAGGAGCATGGATAACACTAGTGGGAAAAAAAAAATTAACATCAAGCACAGGAAACCAGTTCAAAAATCCAGGAGATGCCTAGTACTGAGCACTGAATCACAACACTTGGTATTTCTAAAGTTTATTTTTCAGATAAAAATGAAAAACTGATGTCCAAACCCAGTTAACGCTATCTTAAGTGACATTTTCAGAGTTACAGAAGTACTTTCAAATCACAAATACAAGGCCTATTCTAAAAAAAAAAAAATCTCTTTGCTAACTTTTATTTCAGTAGTTGCACAGTATTTGATTCTTGTAAAACTCATTTAAGATTTAAATCAATTTATATGCACAGAATAATAAATATGAAAAGACAGTGGATATACTACTCACGAATTCAAAGTAACTGAACAAAATAGTATTTGGTAGCTTGTAGAATTTTATATGCTTTCACTACAGCAAATATTATACTTGCATAATTTCATCAGAACTGAAAACACTACACATTTCTTCTATGTCTTACTAGGACATGTAATCACATGGAAAAAATCCCATACTGATTTATTTTTATTCTTCCCAGAAGCAAATACACCTTAGGCTTCAGGCAGATATTTCTCAATACTAATGATAATAAAAATATTCAAATAATCTGTCCAAAACACACAATGAAAGATTATTTAAATAATACCATCATATGTAATTGGGACTCATGTACTGTAACCAAATGTACTACTCCTTGAAATGTTATTCAAGTTATGTACACAAGCACAGAAAACTCTTGCGACATTCATCTGAGTTTCCAAATACTATTCCATCTAACATACTGCCTAAAGTGGGGTAAAATTTTCCTTGAGACGCCATATGGACATGTTACTATATATCTGAAGAACACAAAGTGTTGTGTACACACACAGAGACATCATTAACTAACTTCGATAGAGTCTATGTACATTTAAGAAGAGCAAAACTAATAATCTCAGACAAAAAAAGGGAAGAATTCACTCATTTGCTTACTTTCTATATTCCTCTGTTTGTAATACCCATTTCAGTACAGTAAACCACTGCCAGTCAAAGGCCATCTTGATAAGAACTTTATTCTTGTATAGAATACTTTTATTCTGTTATAGAATATTTTTATTCTTTTGTCTTAATTTCTCTAAGTGACAAGAAAATGAGATTTCTTTCTCAATGACTGCAGAAGAATCATGTTCTGTTACATTCTCCACATGATCACAGGAAAATAAACTGTTCCTATGGCGATGTTAAAACATAATATCCCTCAAATCCTCATTATATAGTAGTTTAATTTTGCCAAACATGAACAGATACTTATTCTTACTCTGATCGTAATCGAGCTTCCATTCCATCTGGAAGAAACAGTTTGATTGTGGAGACTATACATCCGTGGGTAACTGAAAAGAAACAAACACTAACTCATCATCATTCATTACTATTCAATTGTAAAATTCAATGGTTAATGTTACAGTAACCAGGCAAACTATCCTAAGAAGCTCTGAGGTAGGTAAACAAGAAGAGACATTCCTGCCTTCAAGCGCTAGTGCCTGGGTCTGCCTTCTCCAACCTCCAGAGACAGCAAACTTTATCATTAGAGACCTGAAGAGGTTGTGCACTTGGTCCTGGCTGTGAAGTACTTCCAGTTGCAATTCTTCCACATGCAGCAATATCTGCAAGTAGTCCTTACTGAAGCAATTTCAAAAACGTTACCTGCATGCTTTGATCATACAATGAGGGAAATAGAATGCATCTTGCCTGTACCAACAGGAATGTGGAAGTATAAAGAAAAATAATAAGCTACCATTTTGACAAGATGCCTATAAACATATCTGGAGACTTAAAAGGCAACATGGTTGTGCTGCCAAACATTCACTTCAACATTTGGAACTTGCCAAGCACTTGTTATTTACAAACACAAGGATCAAAAATGGAATGTAGAGCCTCTCAAACACTATGAACAGGATCCTTCAAAATCATACAGCTCTATTTTTCTGCACTTCAGTACTGATCCCTAGACAAGTGGTTTTTCATTTCAGGAGGAAAAAGCTTGCTCCTCCAGGGCCAAATTCAAATTTCTTTGAACTCAAGAAAGAAAGGAACAAAACCCAAAAAATGCAGTATTCAATTCTCGCATTAAGTTCAACATCTGCAAACCATATTTCCCAAAACATGTACAGTGACATGACAAACAATCCAATTAGAACTGCTTTCATTGGGTTTTTTGTTTGTTTGCTTTCTTGTATGGTTCTACGCATGGGGAATTAAAAATCCCTCCCCAGCACATGGAAAGAAAGGTAGGTATTGTTCCCAAGACATTACTGCAAGCTACATACAAATAGGTATATGGTGATGGATCATTTAGCATTACACCTCAAGTACCCATACCAACATACAAATAGCTGCTCTACTTTCATGGTTATTAATATCAGCAAAACAGTTAATCTGGTTTTAAAAAAAAAAAAAAGGGACAATGGGTGTTTTAGGACATGGGTAGTACCCTAGGGAAATAAGACAGGTCTTTGAATAGAATCTAAAAATATAGCAGAAATCATGCAACTAAACACAGTTGTTCTTAACCTTTATTCAGTGCTAAAAACTAGTGCTTTAGAGAACTATTCTCCTGGCTACAGCACCTTGTTTTTCCAAACTGACCTGGTAAAGTATAATAACAATATGCCAGACAAGAACAGACAGGACTTCATTCTCAAAATAGATTAACCCATGGGGCTTGGGGGTCTTATTTTTGGCTTTAAAATCTTAGGTTCCAAATATTCACAAATCTGTTCATGCATAAAAGTTTTTGCCTTTTTAAAAGTTAACCAATACCAGCTGTAGCATGTAATACTCACATAGCTTTCATAATGAACAATCTTTCCTTCAATCAGTGATTTCTAAAAGAAAGTGCTGAGGTATTTGAAATTAAAACACCAACAGCTTTACCTTTGGGTCATGTCAGGTAGACCTGCTGTAAGGTTATGTAATTCTGTAGTTCTGTCATCAATGCTTAGACTAAAATAAACCTCCTAAAACCTTCACAAGCTTTATTTTTGTAAAAAAATATACCAGATAAAAGGGATTTAGCAGAGAGTATCAAAAAAAGACTGATTGGTAAAAAGGTACTAAACATTCTGATCTAAATTCAGAAAGTATTTTTTAAAACATACTCCACACCCTATCCTTCAGCAGTCAGTATTTTATAATTGGAAGAATAATGAAAAAGCCATGGGGCATGGGAAAATAGCACACAACTCCAGTGAAGAGAGGACAGGACAGTACTAACTGCTGCACTTGCAGCCTGTATTACTCCTTTCGGGAAATAAAGCAGTGAAGCAACCCCTGGTCGCCAAATGGGACTGAGACAACGCTCCTCTGGCTAAGCTGTGCTCCCTGCCCGCCCCAGGCCCCTGCCACACACTCACCTCCGGGAGCAGAGAACGCGGCACGGTGGCAGCGCTAGCAGAGCGCGGCCGACAGCGGTCGGCAGCGCCGCCAGAGGGCGCCCCAGGCCACGGCTGTCCGTTAGGCAGCGCCACCGAGCAGGACCCTGAGCCCGACCTGCTGCCCGTCACCGCTCGCTGCCCGCCCGCCGGCCCCACTGCACAAACCCGCATCCCGAGCTGCCGCTCCGCCAGACCTCACATATAAACACGTGGCTACCTCATTCTGGAACGCGCAACTGCCGCACGCCTCACCACAGAACACCACCACCAAGAGCTGCCCTGAGCCCTGATAGAGAGCGTATGCTGCAAAGGAGCATAAAAACGCTCAAAATCTTTGCTTCATAGAGACAATGTCAGTGAAGCTCGCTTTCATTTTCACTTGTGTGACAACAGTAGGCAAGGCAACAATCAAAACACCACCAAGAAATAGCCTCTTGCTGCCCTTCAGCAGCTCCAGTAACGGCAGCACAGCCTTTTTCAAACACCACAGCAGAGAAAAGCTGGATTAAACTGAAAAATTCAAACTTGGGGAAAAAAGTGTGCTTGAACTGTATTTGAACAAAATAATCTGGCACTATTAGACCCTACTTGAACCTGCTGCTCTGCTCTCCACACCAGGGGGTCACCACCAACTAATTTGAGGAGCAGTCTGTCACTGATTGGGAAATTTCAGAAGTGCGAAAAGAACATAAACCACACGAACACAGCAAAAAGCAGGATAAGATGATTAACAGAAAAGCACTGCATGAAGGAGAGGGAAATGAGTGGGCCTGTGTGCTTGTTAGTAATGCAACAAGTAGACAAATAAGGAAGCAGGAGGTTTGGAAACATTTCCTTGTGGCCTTGTTAATGGCTGGAGCTCAGCAGCAGAAAGCAGAGCAATCACTGCTCCTCTAAGATATTCCAAAAAAACCTCATGTACAAAACATGCCACTATTTTAATGAACCAAATCAAGATCTTATTTGCAAGTTCCAATGAACCAAATCGAGATCATATTTGCAAGGAAATTACCTACCAAGACACAGCCTGAACAATAAAAAGGAATGCATTCTAGCAATATTTACACAATTCAGAATTTACATAGGCAGGTAAACTCTGCCTATCTTGTCATTACCCTGTAATTACACAGAAAAATGCTGAAATGTCTTGCGCAAGTAAGGCATTATGTAAATACCAGAATGCAAAATGGTTTTAAAGGAAATCACTAATTTAAAATCTACTTGCATGTCTGTTCCATTACTAGATAAAGTTAACAGTAACATGTAAGACCACTGAAATCAACTGGTGCAAAAAAATCCGTTTATATGCATTCCAATTGCATTCATGGGTAAACACTTAAACTGTGAGGCAGGTGCTTCATGCCCCAGCAGAATGATACAATCTTCATTCATTGCTTGTGGGAGCACAGAGAGGTAGGAAAGCAAACTGTATGCTCTTCCTCATTAGCTATCTCAACACATTCATGAGTAACATGAGTACAGCTCTTATGTTCAAAGCAAAAGAGTAAAAGGAAAGCTGCAAAACCTGATCGCTCATTACACAAGTGCCAGGTGGCTGGGATCATGTTCTGTAAAACTAATATGAAACCCCTCAGAAGTACTACTGGTACAAATTTCTGAGAAGAACTTGCCTACAATGAACTTTCCACAAAATTCCACATAACCTAATTGCGAATAATTGCTGATAAAAGCAAGTGAACTCCAATTCATAATCCAACCAAATAAAAATTATTTTAGGTCTAAATACACATGAAGTTCAGTTTCTTTTAGCAAGGACAGCATCTCAAATTAATAGTCCAAAATGCAAAGCAGATTTTTTATTTATTCCACGTTTACTGCTTAGTACTCATAAATACTTGCAAACACTTAACATAGAATGGTAAGGTTGGAAAGGACCTCAAAGATCATCTAGTTCCAACCCCCTGCCATAGGCAGGGACACCTCCCACTAGTACAGGTCACTCGAGGCCTTGTCCAACCTGGCCTTGAACACCTCCAGGGAGGGAGCAGCTACAACCTCCCTGGGCAACTTGTGCCAGTGTCTGGGATTGGTGGGAAAGGGCAAGGAAAAGGGCTTATCGGGGCTACCAGATCCTATAGGAACAACCTTGTGTCAGCTCTCCTGGGATCCCTTTTTCCAAAGGGGTTTTGTTCTGCTTCCATGCTGCACAGGACCTTCCTGATACTTTCTTGCTTGATTTCTACATTTACCTGGGACAAACCAGATTTAGGGCTGTTCAGCCAAGAGAAGAGAAGGCTGCAGGGAGACCTCAGAGAAGCCTTCCAGTACCCAAAGATGAAATAACATTTTAAGTAACTACCAGACAATTCCAACTAGACAACTGGGACTTAAATCTTTGAGACATCATTTTTGAGAAAAATTAAACAATGTGATGGGACTTTCACTACAATGAAATCACTCAAAAATACTACAGCTTCAGAAGCTCTCCATTACAGAATACTTACCCACCACCATTGCTTAACAGTGCTTTCTTTAACATTCATTAACCTTCCTCTTATACTTCAGACTTCTAGAGTTATAGTCTACCTAGCTACAAATGGACAGAATTTGCGGGTAACAGATGGAGCAAGCCACATCTTTTTGGTTCACTTAAAACCCTTTAAAAGTTCTGTTATACTATGAGTTGGTTTGAGGGCATTTGGTTTCAGGAGTGTTGGTAGAGGTTAAGAATTTTACCATCAGCATTTAAATTTAGTATCATCCTTCCATTTCATTCTTTCATTCTTTCCTAATATACCCCTCTTTAAGGTTAAACTCTACGAAGATCAGTTAAGTAAGAGAGCAGCGATGGCAGCGCTGACATTTTATTGACAAATCTGTGTGTTACTGGACTAGGCTTCTTCAAAACATAGCCAGAAGTTCCATACATGCAGAAAGTAAGACCTATTCGATATCTTTAAAATGTTTTGCAATATCGATTACAACCCAGTAACTCACATACACACCAGTCTTCAAAAAGAGGAAAAAAGCTTCTGAAACACTGTACACAAATGCAAAAGAGAAGAGACTGAGGTTGCATTTTTATTAACATAGATATATAGCTATTACCAAATACAAGATCTCCTGAGCACACATACTGGGAAGAGAAGAGCAAGAGCACCAAACCAAACAAAAATCCCATCACTTCATTGTTGAGCTATCAGCAGTCTTCTATACTCATTTTGAAGTACCTGCAGAAACCAGAATCCGTAGGAGTAACAAAGTAGGTATCTTGATAAGAACTAAATTAGCCTGTTTCAAGATTATGCTGAGTATCGGTTTTGTATTTCTGCCACATTATTAGCTGATACGTCAGGGTTCATAGGCTTTAAAGAAAAGCAGTTAATAAACTAATTAAAACAAAACAATCCCCAAAAACAAATGAACAAACAAAACCAAATCGCACCACCACAAAAAAAACTAACCAACACAGCACTACACACATGCCTATGCTGCACTTCTAAAATAGCTGTAAGTCAACTTAAGTGATGCAATAGCTAAACATGTGGTTCCTGCTGAGTCTCCTTTTCTGGATCTGCATTTTCACTAGATGCATTGGCACCCACACATCTACAGAAGAAGGTGGGCTGTGGAAGCAACCTAGTTAAATCTAGCTGAGATAAGAGGGGAAAGGAGTAGAGTCTATGTTTACAACCAGATCAGTGTCCTGATCCAGTTTACTGTGTGGTAACAAAACGCACTTGCCAGCAAGTGGAGAAACAATAACAACAAAATACCCACACTGTTTTCTTACAACAGGAATTCTACTTACTCTTAATGATCATATTGTAGTACAATGTTCTAAATAAATGTACTTAAAAAAAGAGATCCATACCCTTACCTTTCCGCGTGTTCTCCGTCACATCTACACCAAACTGGATGATGTCACCTGACATAATTTCACATGGTGGGCTTTCCTCCGATCCTCTACTCAGTCTCTGACTATTAATGAAGGTACCATTACTACTTTTAGTGTCTTGAAGATAGAACTGTACAAACAAACAAACAAAAAAATGATCATGTATCTGGAAAAAAACAAAACAAGTACAATTAAACTTAAGCTCCATTAAGTTGTATTTGCTAAAAAAAACTATAGCTTGACCTCTCAGTGTAGAATAGGACAAGTTAATCAAATGGTGAAGGCCCTCGTCAGGATGCAACATTTCCACATTATCAAGAAATATCTGTCCTTGATTATAGTTAACATATGATTGGATTCTAGCATATACACTATGAAAATAATTGCCTGTACCTAACCTCTTGCCTACATGGAAAGGATCAGATGCTGTTAGCAACACCACGTTTTGCCACACATTGAATAATTTATATCTATGTTGGCCAACACACAAAAATTCTATCTGTTCATACATTTAGAGTATCAGTGTTCCATGACAGAAACATGTTGTAGGAAAGAATAGCAGAGAGAGAACAAGGAAGAAACTTTGGCAGAAGACAGAACTCAGGAGTTGTAATACAAGATCACAATGCAATTATGAAGAAAAAAAAAAAAAATTAGGATGCTTTTGCCTCTCAGTGATACTAGTTCACATTAAGTTAATCTCAAGATTACCACATCATCAAGTACCTTTGTAAATATCCATTTATGGAATTACCAAATCTGAAACTGCTTATGACACAGGACTTCAAGTCAAAACTGGTGCATCTGAGAAAAGGCTGTAATTGAGTCACCTGGCAGAAGACTAGACCCACTGGCGAAGACCTGATCAAGCCTGAAAGAGGCATGAAAGAGGGGACTGGAATGTTACTAACCAGCCAGGTGTAACTACTCAAATGAGTCACTTTCAGTCATTCAGGAAGACCATCATTATTACATGAACCTGATGGGAAGGTTCCTTGGCTTCCTGTCATGAAATATCAAAAAGCAAACATAGGGCTGGGGAAAGAGATGTTGCCTCCACAGAAATGGATACACTCCCATGTTTTTCCTATAAAAGCAGTCAACATTTTTTTTTTTCCAGGATTCCACGCAAATTTCCCATGCTTTTATTTGCCTCTATTATCACACTCATCAAAAACACGATATATTGCTCAAAATCATAGTGTCAACAGAAACAGTGGATTTAAAAATGGATCAAGAGACTAGTGCTAGTGCTCTTCAGATGTCACGCTTGAAAATTACATCAAGCAGATGTATCTCTAACATGTTTGTCCTGAGAATTTAGATATCATTGCACCCAGAAAA
Source organism: Semnornis frantzii (assembly GCA_013399775.1). Taxonomy (NCBI): domain Eukaryota; kingdom Metazoa; phylum Chordata; class Aves; order Piciformes; family Ramphastidae; genus Semnornis; species Semnornis frantzii. Next base: position 12,507 of record VWYK01124641.1, read on the forward strand.
ATGGGACTCAGTACACTAAGCAAGGGGAATATCAGCACAGGAAAGCCCTGCTAGGTGTATGAAT
>VWYK01124643.1:0-11715 GCA_013399775.1 Semnornis frantzii
ATGAATTTCTGGGGATTGCTGTGAATATAAAATTTATTTTCTCCAAATGCATACAACAAAGCTTTCTTCAGTAAACACCTGACTCCAATCAGGCAGCTGTGAATAAATTAAAAAACTACACTCAGAACTCTTTAGCCTCTCAGATAGTCCAACCCTTTAAAGTTTTCTTTTGGTATAGGCATCAAAATGATAGCATTTACATACAAAAATACACAATAACCTCTTCTGATTTCTTTCAAGAGAGAAACATATGTATAGTTTACACTGTCATGACACTGGCACCTGGAGAAAAGGAGCTTTCAGCATATCCTCTTCAAATTGTTTTTACTGTCCTGCTAAGATGCTCAGGAGTTCTTAGAAAACTGATGGCAATAGTAAGGGATGCTGCTTACCCGTGTCATAGTGCAAAAAGAAAGAAGATAACAGTCAGGATCTCTTGGTCCTAGCAAGATCTCAAAAGTCCTATGCAACTTGATTAGGAACCCAAATGCTGTGCCATAGGAGAATTACCACTGAGAAGCATTTAGCTGTGCTCTGTAACTAATAGGTAGGTCATTTCATACTTGATTTAATCCAGAGCTGAGCTTGGCACGCTGAAGAGGGGGAAGTGTTTTTACTTGTGTTTAGATCGCAATGGGGTAACATTTTCAGAGGATGGAAATTTCTCCCAGAATGTTCAAGTCTTCCTGAAAATACAAGAAAAGAGATTCAGATTTATTACACAACACCTTCCCTTTTGTACTTCAAAGAAATTTCTATGCATAGTAACAAATGTGTTTACGTCTCTTAATTTTTTTTTGTCTGCTTTGCAGTACTTTCCACATAAGAATCTGAAGATGTTTCTGTGAACCCGTGTTACCAGAAATGACTTGCCAGTCCAGCCTTTCTGAATCTCAGGCACTTTGGGGACTTTTGTGCTCTAATTTTGGCTTCTTAGTAATCAGCAGACAGTACTGAAATAATTCTGGTCCACAAGGAGGCAGAAGAATCATGTGATGTACAGGATACTTGGAATAGCCATGTTTTTATCATCACTGCTAGCCAAGCACTCTGGCAAAGATGGTTGGTTATTTGGTTGTGGGTGATTATTTTTTTCCTTTTGTAAACAAGCAGAATCAGAATATTATTAAAGGTATTTCCACATAGTTTTTTTATATTTGTGAATATTAATATTGCTCTTAAAAGTGCAAAAAAAACCAAATGTTGGAAAGATTAGCTTTGATGACTTTTGGTGACTTTTCCAAGAGTATTTGAGAGAAAGCACGGGCCTTAAATAATGAGATGCCTCTATCACTGTGTCCGTACAGCTGGGGATCTTGCATGGAAATTGACTTAGGTGAAAGAACTGCAGTCAAGATCAAACTCCCAGTGTTGAAGACAACCACATCCCAGGTTTGCATTTCTGGGTTTGGTGCTTACCTTCAACCAATATTTAAGAGATTGTCATGTCCTTACGAAACTTGAAATATTTGCCTTTCCTATGAGAACTGCAGAGATGATTCATTTCTTCCCAAGATAAATGTAATAACTGTGTCCTTACTCTCCAAGTGGGTCCTGGGCTGGTAATGTTGAATGGAAGAAGTACGATCGTCTGTAACTCATGAAGAAGTTTAAGAAGCACAGAACTACTGTTAAAGACATGAAAAGATGTTTTCATTCTAAACCAGCTATGCAATCTTCCCCATAAAATGCATGAATGCAGCTCTGTATTTTCTTTCTTCCCTCTCCAACTGGAAATCAGCTAGATTTTGATTTTTCTTTCTAATTCCAGTATCGTTTAAGTACTGGAGCCTGAAGACAATCATATGTGTATTACTGTTCTAACAGTCAATAGAAGGGCTCTGTCACTTACATGGCTTCTGTATCAAAGTCACCACAATTAAAACTTTTGGCGCATTCTGTCATGCTTTGATAATTTTTGGGCTAAGCACATACTAATTTCTGCTTGTTATTCCAGTTATTTTGAAATTCAGCCTTCCAGAGGATGCAGTGAGTTTTTCAAAAAGCTACTGCAATAGAGAACTTAGTCTTTTTACCATTTCTGTAGGCATTTTACCATTTACCTCAGAAACTTAGGTATGGTGAATTTGCAATGTAGCTTGCTGTTCAGATTCACACAGTATTCATGAAGAAGAAATATTGATCTAGCAGTGTGGTTGTACATCAGATTGTCAATGGAAATTCTGGAAATTGAATGTATATAGAATAGATATAGGTATATAGATATAGGTATATAGAATAGATTGTGTATTAGTAATAACATCTATTTGTAAATTATTTTGAGAGTGATCGCATTCAGTGACATTTAGAGCATTTCAATATTCCTCATACTGGTTTCTGTTTAGATAAACAAATTAGAGCCTTTATTTCCTTTGATTTATTTACCCAAGTTAAAATTAGCATGCATCAATCTTCATAGTTCTGATTATGAACAGATTCAAGCCTCAATCTTTTTCATTTCGAGCCGATTAAGTTAGAGGTATTGGTTGATGCTAGCAATTCATAAGACATGGGCATTAAGAGACATAATGAGTAGAAAGTAATTTTGATGCAGAAATGTCAACTTAATAGTTTTTTATTTCTTTCAAGACACACTTAATCTGGGATGCCTCATAAGATATGCTTTTCTGTCATGAATAGTATGTTTTGTAAAATATGAGGTTGCAAGGTTCTGGATCAGATTATTCAGACAAAAAGGATCTGGTGTTCATGACGTAGTTCAGTACCTTTTAATACTGATGTTCTTTATGTTTTAAAATTTGTGTTAGCTAAAATCTTTTCCTTCCTGACGCAGTGTGTCCTTCCACAACTAGATCCTTCTCCACACTTAAGACCTCAGTCACCTTGGAATATGTGCACTGTGGTTTTTTTTCTCTATGCCCTCCCTGACCCAAAGCAGTTGAAGTTACATTTGGCTTTGCAGGCAGATACTTAACCTTGGAGCCATCCGAGTTAAGAAACAAAGAGAAAAAGAAATCAGGAGCATCCTGTGAAGGAATACTTCTGTCCACAGCTAAAGAAGAGTTCTTGCAGAATATTGCAGATGTAAATGTATGCAGTTACTCAAAGTCCTTTTATTTCTTTGGCTTATGTTATCTATGGTAACAAAAACCTGAGCCACACAGTATGTTCCTGGAGTTTCAGAGAGATGCATACTCCAAATGCTTCTGGAGCAAAATAATCCTACCTAGTAAGAGGTAAGTTGTTATACCACCTGATGCCAAAAATAAGGGACACATTTCTAAAGAAACTTTGTGTTCTCACTTTCTTAGTTGGCTCTAGCTGGGTGTCTGAAACTTTTGTTATAGGAAGAGTGTTCAGTGAATAGGAGTGCAGAGTGCAGCAAGATATATTGCAAATTTAAATAATGAGGTAAAAAAATCAGTTATATTTCTACAATAGCATTATTGGCAAAATCTTATGAATTCCCTGTCAAGTACTTCTTCAATCAAAAGGAACTATCAGGCAATTTAAAAAGAAACTGAAACAGTAAAAGAAAATTAGATGTAAAACAATTTTGGATTTTGCCTAAAAGCAAGAGGACATACATTTTGTATTGCAAATAAGGTCTTACAGAATCATAGAATGATAGAATGGTAAGGTTGGAGGGGACCTCAAGGATCTTCTAGTTCCAACCCCCTGCCATAGGCAGGGTCACCTTGCACTAGTACAGGTTCCTCAAGGCCTCGTCCAGTCTGGCCTTGAACACCTCCAGGGAGGGAGCATCCACAACCTCCCTGGGCAAAGTCTTAAAAGTATATTAGTCTTAAAGTCTTATATTAGTCTTAAAGTATATTAAATGTTAATAGACATTTCTGTCTTTGCTTTCAAAAGCAGACAAAGAAGAAGGAAAGCTATGACCTACAGTCTCTATTAAAACACTTGTGTATATGTGTATTATCAATAGTTCATGTAGGCTCAGGTCATCTCGTGGACAAAATGGAGCTGGTAGAATTGAATAAAAGCATCAAAAAGCAAATCGTGACCTAAGTTATTTATTAATGCACTTATGTTATCATGGTTTTAAGGGAATACTGTAAGCTAAGATATGAAACAGCTGGCAGGCCAAAATCTGGTCTTCGTTATTTCCATATTAATCTTGAGTAACTCTGCTGACTTCAGTGGAATTAACTCATCTGTTTGCAATTGAATCTCTGTGAGGAAAGCAATTGGATTTTAGCCGTAGTTCTTTGCGCGCTCTCATGGCCATTTAATGTAATCTTAAATGCTGAATGTTCTTTTGTTAGTTGATAACCACCTGCTCCTTTTTGTCAACAGACTCAGTGTTGGAATCCACTACAGTTTCTCAGGGTCGCATAAAACCAGCCTCCTTTTCCCTTCCGGGGCTCATTTTTGTCTCCTTGTGCATGTCAGAGGCACTTCTAAGGGAACATCACAAGGTGGCACCATAACATCACATCAGGTCATAACTTCGTTGAACGGTTTACATTTCCCTGAAATGATAGATACTGTGCGTTATCTCCAATACCACAAACACAAAGATGATAAATGGTTAATTACTGATTTACAAACTGTAGATAATCACAGAATTGCATAAAGTTTCACATTTGATCAAACTAATGAAATTATAAGGCACAAGACTAAACACTTTGGAAACAGGTACATGAAATCATGATTTTATAGAATAATTTGAGTCCATGAGAATTTTTTTCCTGACAGACACTGGTTGGATTGGGACCCAGTATAATGACAATTCTCCTTAGTTCATCTCTGTTTCTAATGCATGTATTGTAGTTTTCCATACAATTACTCATTTCCTTTTGTATGATGATGGTCTCAGTAATATCTGGTACTGATCAGAATGCTGGGTTAATTTTTTCCTTTTTATGAGTTGATGTGCATTCAATTTCATCTGTTCAGTTTGCTGTCTTTTCGTATCGTTGGATATTCTTTTCAAATTCTTTTCATGATGTAGTAGTAGTGTCTCATGGTTTTTGGTTGTAAAAAACATTTCACATTGTCATGTTCTCTGGAAATATGGTGGCTCTAGGTGTTGTGGGTAATAGGACCTCTGCTACTAAGACAGGCTGAGAGAGCTGGGGTTGAAAAAGAGGAGGCTCTGGGGAGACCCAAGAGCAGCCTTCCAGTACCTGAAGGGGGGCTACAAGAGGGGTGGAGAGACTGCTTGCAAAGGCCTTCAGTGACAGGACGAGGGCAATGGCTTCAAACTAGAGAAGAGTAGATTTAGACTGGATGTTAGGAACATGTTATTTACTATGAGGGTGGTGGAACACTGGAACAGGTTGCCCAGGGAAGTCGCTGGGGCCCCATCCCTGGAGATGGGAGGTTTGACAGGGCTCTGGGCAGCATGATCTAGTTGAGGATGCCCCTGCTTACTGTAGAGGGGCTTGGACTAGATGACCTTTGGAGGTCCCTTCCAACTCCGACCATTCTATGATTCAAATTGTCAGTTTCCATAAAGTTTTCTGTGTGGTTTTTGTCTTACCCCTGCTAAGTTCTGCTAGCTTTTTGCCTCAGAATAGCAGCAGACACTAAGGTAGAGTATTGAAAGCAGTATTTGTATCTTTGTTCTGGTATGAGAAAATGTAAGAATGAGTTTATTCAGCTTTTATTATTTAAATGTGCATTATATGATACTTTAATGTTTATCTACCATAATTTCTGTTATTTGGTTGCTGTGAAATGTGTCTGTCTCAGATGACCCATGTGCTTCATCTTCAGCGGGGCTTAGGCACATGCCTAATGTTCAGCATGTGGCAAACATACCGTTCTGATGGGAAGTATTTCTTTGAATTAAGATAAAACTAAGGTAAGGCACCATTTTCTCTCCTCCTACAGACAGAGAATCTGTCCTACTGTTTGATGGCTTTTATGAAAATGTTGTATTAATAAAAATGGGTTTTGTTAAAATCCCTGAAAATGGAAATGCATCTGAAAAATTAACCAAATGGGGATTTTGTTACAAAAGCTATAAAAATGCATAGTCTAGAGACCCGAATAGGTTCAGATTGTATTCTGAAATTACAGAATATAAATTCAGCTGCAGATGGTTTTTATTCTGGAATAGGAAATATTACACTTATCAGCTTAGGATCCACAATAAATCAATTTGAGCTTATATAACAGCAGAATTTAAAAGAGTTCATAATATTTTTGCCCAATACACCTCACGTAGAAGAGACAATGGAATGAAATTTGATGAGGAAGGCATTAGAGATAATGAAATTATAATTGTTCATGTCCTTAGGAAGATGTGTGTCTGAGACAGAAGTAAGGGACACAGTGAACAGGTGTTCTGCTCTTTTCTCTGTATCATTTTGCATTTATGGGTGTCTTGTTAATGACACCAAGTGACTATCAAATTTAGTGAGGAAAAGGAAGAGACTGTTCTTAGTAGAATTAAAAGTGCATCAGCATTATACATTAAAGTACCTTTATTTAACTGCAAATTCTGTCGTTCTTGTCTGCAAAAGACCTTTTGCAATCTGACCTCCAAATGAAATTCCCTACTGCACTTTTCTTTTGACTCTCATTTGCAAGACCAGTGACAAGCCTGGTGCCTTAGCCCTGTGTGCTTTGCAGTGGCAGATTACTTGTTTCCTCTCTTCTTTCTCATTGAAGATTTGCTTAGATCCAAATAACCTTGTACATAAATCCATGACTTTTGTTACATGTTTTGCTCATGCACTGTAAAGCTGGCACATATGCTGTTGAGTGCACACTCACAACCCTGCTATACAAATGCCCATTTGTATGCTATTCTCTAGTTTTGCATATGCCTGAAAATGAAGGCCAAAGTGTTTTAACTCTGCTGAAGAGGGTTGTGGGCACCAGTCCAGCCTCTCCTTTTTTACAGTAACTTTTCTCAAGTGAAATCTGTGGATGTGGCAGCCTGCCAGGAGCAAGGCAGCTGATCGCTGTGGGCTTACTCACAGCTGGGACAGTTTTGCAAAGCTTGAGCTTGCTGTCTGTTCTGTATGTGTTTAATAGGCTGTGCGAATCATAGCTGATCCTTGAAGGGGTGAGAACCGAAAACTTTAATCTGGTCTCTCATGTGAAGCTGTCAGAAAGCAGGTACAAAGTATCTGTGTTTGCTTGATGAAAATAGTTCTTAGTTCAGTCCGAAAATGTATTAATCTGCCCAGTTCTGCTGTGGAAATCAGATCCAGGTTTTTGATGGAGCTTTCATCCCCAATAGTCATGGGCTGCTTGCACCCCAAAGGCAGTGCTGATGGGGAACTCATGCTGATCATTAGTACTGTGGTTTTAACAGTCTAATATTCAGGATTACTTCAATGGGACTTATAAATAGATTTCTATTCACCATAACCATCCTGTCTCCCAGTAAGGAGAAATAATTTTCTAGTTAGGAATCTCTTAAACTTTGTCCTTATGACCTAGTAGATCTGGAGAGGAAAAAGAATATTGGAGTTTACCAAAATGATCTTTTTGGTTTTGGTAAAATGGTCATACAGCTGTTTTTGTGCAAATAGAAGATTCTGCATACAAAAAAAAAAAAAACTTGTAGATGGAGATAAACTTTCTTCTAGGAGTAATTAGAAACTGCAGGACTGGATTTGCTCTGCTAAATCAAATAGATCAATACATGTGTATATTTGCAGACATAAGTCAATTTCCAGACAATCCAGTAAGGCTTTTCATACATTTAAGGAGTTCTAATCTCCTCTTTGGTAATTTTTTGTCCTTCTAAGAATATAGACAAATATGATAAGGAAATACAGATAAATTGCCTGTTGTCAGGTCACACATCCTAATAATGGCAGTAACAGAGCTTACATATTCAGTAGTCACTCATACTGCACATCTTTAAATGTTGGCTTTCTGCAGAATTTACTAGCAGGAGTTTCTGATGGAATGATTTAATCCCATGTGACTCCTTAAGGATTTTATTTTTCCAGTTGTCTCTTAGAGCTGGCAGCCAGAGAGTTTTGTGTACTTTAAGGTCTTTTCCAAGAAACTCACAAAATTAAATACTAGGTTATTCATGTGGTAAGCCCAGACAGGTTTGCTTAGAGGATTTTCCTTTTCTCGTAGTCAGCCTCACCTGCATCCCTGGAAAGGTGATGCAGCAGCTCATTCTGGAGGCCATCTCTAAGCATGTGAAAGAAAAGAGGGTTATCAGGAGTAGCCAGCATGGATTCACTAAGGGGAAATCTTGCTTGACTAATCTGATAACCTTCTGTAAAGCTGTGAGCCAACAGATAGGTGAAGGGAGAGCAGTGGATATTTTCTATCTTGACTCCACCAAGGCTTTTGGTATTGTCTCCTGTAACATCGTTGCAGGTAAACTCAAGAAAAGTGGGTCAGATGATAAGACCATGAGATGGATTGGTTACTGACTCAACAGCACAGTTGAGAGAGTTATGATCAGCAGTGCAAAGCCTAGTTGAATGCCTATGTCCAGTGGTGTTCCCCAGGAATCAGTACTGGGTCCAGTTTTGATCAGTATCTTCATCAATGACCTGGATGAAAGGATTGAGTGTACCTTCAGCAAGTTCACTGATGATATGGAACTAGGAGGGGTGGCTGACACCCCATCAGGCTGTGCTGCCATCCAATAAGGTCTGGACATGCTGGAGAGTTGGGTGAAGGCCAACCACATGAAGTTCAATAAGGAGAAGTACACAGTCCTGCATCTGGGGAGGAATAGGAATTGTCCTGCTGTCATGGAGGAAGACCTCTGAGTCTTAGTGGACAGCAGGTTATCCATGAGACAGCAATGTGCTCTTGCAACCAAGAGGGCCAGTGGCATCCTGGGGTGCACTGAGAGAAGTGTGTCCCGCAGATCTAGGGAAGTTCTCCTGTGCCCTCTACTGTGCCCTGGTGCGACCACACCTGGAATACTGTGTCAGCTTTGGCCTCCCCAATGCAAGAGACACAGGGATCTACTTGAGAGAGTCCAACAGAGAGATATGAGGGTGACTGCAGGACTGGAACATCTCTCTTATTAAGAGACAGAGACATGGAGCTGTTTGGTTTTGAGAGGAGAAGGCTGAGAAGGGATCTTACTAATCTAGAAATGTCTTGAGAGGTGGGTGTCAAGATGAAGGTGCCAGTCTCTTTGGTGGTGCTCAGTGATGGGAAGGAACAAGTACAAGCTGGAACACAGGTGGTTCCACCTCACACCTCACAGACTGAGCACTGGAACAGGCTGCCCAGAGAGGTTGTGGAGTTTCCTTCTCTGGAGACTTTCAAAACCTGCCTGCATGTGTTCCTGCTTTGGCAGGGGGATTGGGCTCAATAGCCTCTGGAGGTCCCTTCTAACCTCTACCATTCTGTGGTTCTGGATAAAACCTTAAGCAATCTGGTCTAGTGGAAGGTGTCCCTGCTCATGGCAGAGGGTCGGAACTGGATGATTTTTAAGGTCCCTGCGAGCCCAAAAGATTCTGTGAGTCTATGAATCTTATTCATGACAAGTTCAACCTTAATTGTATTCCCTTCTGGCGAAAAAAATTGTAATTGTTCGAGTAACTGTGAATTTATTTGAATTGATAGTGAAGTAAAATTTTTGAATGTTTGTCTTTTTCAAAACCTCTGGACTGCAGGCCGCAGTTCTTCCTTCTGATCTGCTTTCCAATCCTCAGTCAATACACAGACAGAAATTGTGGAGCACAGAGAAAAGGAACCACGTGTAAACTGATGGCAGTAGCGTGCCAGTCTGAGGCAAGTGAGCAGCAGGCAGAAGGGCCACTTTGGGATAAGAGAGAATAGATATGTTTCTGCTGGTTTGGTGAACAGTCTTCATCGACTTCATCAGAAGTGAAGTGGGTTTATTATATCCTCACTTTCCTCTTGAAGTATGTGGTTAGTGAAATCATACCAGCTTAAATTTGCTGTTCTGAAGCAGACGGCAAGCCTGGTTCTTTGAATTGAAGGTCCAGTACCATACTACCTGTGCTAAACAGCACCATTATCTCCAGGATATCCCTTTGATTTTGATAGGTTTATTGAAACATGAGTAGTTAACCTGAGCCTAAAGAATCTTCCTTAGTATTTTCATCTGTACCTTATATGTTTTGTTTGAATATTCTTGCTGTACCAGTGTAAGGAGAGAATATTTGAGGTCACAAAGAACACAGACTTCTGAGTTTACACTGCATTGATGTTTCCTGTAAAACTGCTTAATGAACTCAGCTAACATTCCCTCTCATTATTTTCTTGAAATGAGTACAACGTGTACACAAAGAGGCTGCAGGCTTACCAGTAACTATCACTGCCCTCTGCATTGTGAGTAAGCATTTGGTAGAACAAATTCTGATAAAGCCAGAGTAAACGTTTTAAATAGTATCTTCATATTTGACTGAATTCCCCTGTGAGGAAACTTGAGATTTGTCATACCATTTGAAAATGTCAGTGTGTCATTTGAATGTTCACTTGGGAATCTCTTGTGTCTTCAGTTTGAGCCAGATGACCAGTGCAGTCCAGCAGGTTTGGCTTCAAGTCTCTCAGGTTACCTAAGAAGTTTAGGGCTCATTCTGATCACTTACCTGTAGAAAAAAAAAGTCTGCTGCATTCCATTTGTTGAAAAGTATAACTTTGTTAGAGAAGCATACCAATTTGTGACCTGTTAATAGCATATTCATATTATTTCTTTTTTTTTTACTGGTAGAACACTTAATGTTCCTGCACTATTATCTATTGTATTAACCTTGATTATACGAATGAAGAGAAAAGGTAGGGCAGTCAGGGAAAATTATGCCTGTTATGTTGAGAAGAGCCTAAAAATGTCTTGATGTAGTAAAATGAAAACAAAGGAGTTACGAATCCCGTGATGAAGCTCAGGAAGCTTAATTCAGTAACCTGGGTTTTGAAACCTACAAATCCTCTTACCTTTTTTATCCTGTTTACCTTGAGGTATAAAGCAGGTGGAAATCTTGAATTGATAGCTAATCTACTACTATTGACTGTAATAATTTACAAATAAATACAAATTCATGTCCTTTGGTGCTAGTTAATCTATTCTTTTACATCCCACTAAAAAAAGAAAAAAGAAGTATATGCAGGAGGAGAGTGAGTCAAGGACACTTCCTTGGTTATCTACTGATTTATTCTGCCCCCAAGCAGGACTTTCAATCAGCTCTATGACTGCTGAGGCAGACAGTTTCTAAACTCTTTTTTAGCCAAGAAATCCATTATAAGGACAGGAGGAGAAGACAATTATGGTGATAGTTTTTAATCAAGAGTCATAGGTGATGACTTTTTTGGGGAATGGAATTTGTATCCAATATCTTCTTTTAGTATTTCTGCTAATTGTGACACTGTGGTAGTGTTACTGTCTTCCTATTTCTTCTTGAATTCACAAAAGAATCTAGATCCCTTTTTTGTTCTGTCTTAATGCCTTTTGTTAGCTCACAGTTGAAGTTCTGGCTTTTGTTGTTGTCATCTTTGATTTATAGTTGCCTGTGATGATTCCACTGTTTCACATCTTTCATCTATAAGCATAAAAAGCTGAATAGAAGAATTTGTTTAAAACCAGAAAAGGTTGTCGTGAAATGCTAATAACCACTGAGAATGGAATTTTGGCCTGGTGCTGCTTAGGATGCATGCCATCAGTAAAAATGAACTGAACAGAATGGATGTAACTAGAAGCACTTCTGGAATGCCTCCACTACTTGGGGATCTGGAGAATAACAGTGTCTCTTCCTTATATTTCTATCTTCAATCCAGCTGAATTGCGCAAGTGCAGAATGCTTCAAGATTTTTCTGCTTTGA
>VWYK01124644.1:4121-21563 GCA_013399775.1 Semnornis frantzii
TAAGGTGCTGCTTTGGGCTTCTTTTTCTTCACAAAAGTCCTTTAAGGACACAGTGTACCATGTTGAAATAGTATGTTCCCAGTTTCTGAAATTAATGTTTTGTCTTTTCATCTGGAATAATATATTGTTGAGAGAAATATTAGATTTTACATAAGATAGAGAAACATTGCAAATAAAGAATAAAACCACACTTAAATAATGAACCGGAAAACAAATATTGAATATTAAAAATAAAATCTGAATACTGAACATCAATTCTGAATATTGAAGTAAATGTATTTAAAATATTTTCTTTGTGTAAAACCTTGTCATTTATTCTAAGTCAAAATCAAAACAAATTCCTGAATTACCACATTTGCTATTAAAAAAACATTAATCTGCTCAAATCTCTCTATACAAGATAAATTTCTCTGAAATAGCTGCTGAAAACTCACAGCTATTTAAGTTCCCAAAACTGTGATAACAGTGGTGTATTAGTTTACATAAACTGTTCTTGATGGCAATCATCACACAATCATTTGAAGACATGTACAGAAAAATTCTGCTCTACAATGATATTCTAAATGTTGAATCAGTAAATTCTGCCTTAAAACAAATAGAACAACAGTAATAACTGTGAAATTCAAGTCAAATAAAGCATTTTTGCCAGACGTATGTAGAAATTACTCATCAAATAAGTGGGTGACAAAGTTTCATGTCTCCTTGTTCTATGGTTTTGGTCATGGTCATCAGTGTATGGAAACAGTTTGTAAAAGAAGGATTGCTATTTAGTGTGCTATCTGATGTGCACAAATATTTGCATGCTTTGGTAGTGACGTGTATACGCACACGTGTGTACGATTGCGCGCACTCTGTCAAAAATGCCTTTGATCTACTATCTCTTCATCAGCTGTGGGTTCTGATAAATCCTTTGCTATGACATCATGACAACTCGGCCTGTATTTGGGAGGTCAAACAGGCATTATGCTCAAGCCAAACTCAAAGATTAAATGCAGCAATTTCATGGCACGATTACTGTATTAATGCTACGATCTTCTCAGGACAACTAGAAACCCATTCATATCCAAAGACGTAAGCAACAAAACTACTGCAATGTCACTATTGGCAGTGATGTGGGAACAAAAGAGTTATTGAACGCTGAATGCAAGAATGTAATAGCTGTGGGCAAGAGGAAGGCTTGTGACCTCTCTGCCTTCACAGTGCCACGCGTAGGAACCACTCAAAGTGCTTCTGATGCAAACCCATGGGTTTGGTGTATCTCTGGGAGTGTCAATACCATTTTGCTAACTTTTAACAAGCGTGAACTCGTGTGGTTGCTTTTTTCAGTTTCAATTGAATCTTCAGTGTAAAGGACTCATCTGAAGGGGAAAAATAACAGACATTTTTTTACCTTCTGTGCCTAAAGAAGAGGAAACCGGTTTCAATCCCACTGGCATGATGATAAACATTCCATCTAACTTCAATAATAGTGGCATTAAGTCTGTGGGTATGAAAATCCTCATTGTAAGCACACTGTAACTAATAAATGTCCAGATTTCCTGTTTGGTCCTCACCCTACATGACGTTGGTCTCTTTTCCTCCCCAGGCTTCTTGTTGCCCAAAAGCATCAGGTTCCCTAGAACAGCACTATACTTAGAAATCATGTACCTCTGACATGCCTCCTACTGTCTTCAGTGGTGATTCTACACCAGTTCTTATTTCTAGAAATATCATGCAGGATTTTATTTTTGTCTTGAAAAGCAGTCATTTAAAAAGCATCAACCTCTTGGGCTTAACTTCAATATAAAATTTCACTCTTCATATAGGAAAGTTTAGAATTTTTTTTTCCTACCAGCTATGTATTTAGGGCACCATTTTCTTAGCAGATCTACAGAAATGACTCAGAGGTCAATGAGAGATACGTGCAGCCAAGTACAGAGTTACTTTCCTAATGCAAAATGATAATGGATTATTTTATTTTCTTCTTTTAACTTCAAATATTTTCAGATTTAAAAAAAAATCCTATTTATCTTTTAAGCTCTCAGGACAAATATCTTGCATTTCCTTAAGGAGTTCTTAGCTTTACTGACATAACATCATTGCAATAGAATAATCATATAGAAAGAAATCTTCAATTAAGAGATTTGCCTTAATATATGTTTTCTTGAGCCAGTGTTACCTTCCCCTTCTACTTTTTACTTCTACTGTATATTTGGCTAGACATACCCAGAACACAGTAGATTGTCTGTACAGTAACAGAAGTACATTTTCCAATAATGAAAAAAGAGAGGTGAAGAATAGAAGAAACCATCTAATAAAAGTAATAGTATATGCAGGTCACTCAAAGAAGTTCCTCCAAAGCATACCAAAGCTCTCAGTTAAATTCAGCAGATGCATTCCTTGCACATTACTGAAACAGAAAAAGGAAATGCAGCATGTTGTGAGGGGCAATGTTTTTAAACTAGAGCAGGGTAGATTTAGGTTGGACATATGGATTCTTTAAAATAAGAGTGGTAAAATACTGAAACAGGTAGGCCAGGGATGTGGTTGAGGCCACATCTCTGGAGATATGCAAGATCAGACTTGATGTGGCCCTGGACATCCAGATATAGTTGGAGGTTTCTGTGCTTACTGCAGTGGAGTTGGGCAAGATGATCTTTGAGGGTCCCTTCCAACCAAATGCAATCTGTGAATCTGTGAAAATGCACATATTCTCCCTGTATGGAGACATGTTTCAACACAGTCTTGACCTGTTTTGAGATATAAAGCTAAAGCTAACACTAGAAAGCGGCAAAAAATCCGGAATTGTTTATGAAATATCCCTAAGCCTTGACAGATGTCCCTGTGAAGACTGAAAAGAGAGAGGACATCCTATCACCAGAACTTCGCTTTAATCCTTACAAGCCTTCAGAACTGAATTCTCACCTACAAGCTAGAAAAACTAACTAGACTCAGGACCCCAGCCTGGATTTACTTTCAGGATTGCTTTCTATTGTTATGCCACAAAGCATGCATAAGCAGTAAACAGTCCAGTGTCCAGTGCTAAATTTTGCTCCTCAGTGACAGACTATCACATTAGCTGAGCCTTTTCTCTTGCCTTTACTGATTTCATTTTTTAAAGAAGAGTTACCCAACCTCAAAAATAGGGAGGATGATAGGCCACCACCAGGTTATAGCTTTCATAATTGGAGAATTTTTCTATAAAATGGAGAAGATGAGTGACTACACCCAGGCTGAGGAAGAAGCAGAATTAAGGTCTTCTAGGTTTTAGTTATATTTATGTGATGTGTTTTATAAATAAAAGGAATTTGCTCATTAACTTCCTTTGATATTTACCAGCTTAATTTTCAGTTTTACCAAACTTGATGTTAACATTTACTGACAGAGTGTATTTTGGAGGAATTATACTGCTTTAACCTATTAGTTCTCCCACAAGTCCCAGATGATACAGAAGATCTGTGCTCTGGCTACTGTTTAGTCCACTGAGGAATCTATCCTGATGTGGTCCACTTCTACCTGGAGAGTATAAAACCTGTGTTTAGTTTCTAAGCTGTGGTGGAAAGTGTCTTGGCTTGATGTCCCCTGCGTTTCTAAATACAGCATGTCTCTTCCAGCTTGCTGTGCTGTGCCAGCTGGTGAAGCTGTGCTCTGATCTCCAGCGGCTCTGCCTCAGGAAGAGGGTTGCTGGTGCTAATGGGTATCACCCTGTCATTCGTCTCCCAGTCGATGTGTTTGATAGTGCCTGGGACAGAGGGAAAGAGTTATATCTCCCATCTGTGTAAATGTGAGGTTTCTGAGTGAGATTTCTGTCTTCTGTTCTTGCTTTGAATTTAGATGGCTTATACAAATTCATTATACTTTTTAGCAGCATCAGTAGTAACAGAAATGCAAACATTTTCAAGAAACAGTATATTTTTTCCTCATCACCAAACCATGTCAGCAGAAGGGCAGAAGTGTGATATCTCCACAAACTCACTCATTGCAGAGGAAAAGATTTCAAGTTATATTTGACAAAACTCACTCCCTTATACTAATTATAAAAGAAGCCTATAGTATGAGTCCAAACCTGGAGACATGACTTTTAATTACTTCCGTTAAGGCAGCTGAATATCATAATTTTATAAAGCACAGATGATTAACTATTTTATTAGGCTGAAAAGTAGCCTTGAAGCACCATACAGCAACTTACATTGCCAGTAAAAAGAAAAAAAAAATTACCTATCTACCTATTATGGTCTGCAAGGACAAGTTTTCAGGTGGAATTTTCAAGATGCAGCCAGGACAATTAATTGAGAGCAATTTACAGCTTCTCTCCTTGACTGTGAAAGGTCTGAACTAACAGAATCTCAGAAAGATAAGCTGGAGACTAGCTCCTAGGCATGTCAGTGGAACACACTGCTATCATGCTTGGGAAAAAAGTAGCGCTATCACCATTTTCTTGTGCATGCACTAAACCACAAACTTCCTTGCCTTAAAATGAGAAAGCCTTCAATGACTCGTGGATTGTGACACAGCCATGGGAACGCTGAAGCCAAGCTGTTAGGCTTTAGCACTCCAGATACACTATAACAAATACATGGGTAACAAGGAAAGGCCACATACATGCCAGGTAGCTCTATGGCACAGTGCTCCTTTGTCAGCACGGCTGCTCAGTTTGCATTTGCACTCAAGGGACATGCACAGACAACTCAGTTCTGGAAGGAAATTAATGTTTCTTAGAGCTATGGAAACGTCAGACCTTTGCCTAGCAGTCACACCCAAAAGAGTTTACCCCCACATCAAACAAAATGTTGTTCTGTTAATTAGTAAGTAAAGCAATATTAGTAGGATTGCTTGAGAAACAAAGAACAGAATCAGTCCAGGGCTTTCAAATGTTAAATAAAATAAGCTTTTCACTGCAAGGATTTTTAAGATTATGTTTCAGTGAGATAATAAAGTGGCTTGAAGAAAAACAAGCTGGCGGCTTTTAAATAGCTTAATCTTTGCATGTATGTTTTCCTAGTGAGTAAGTTAGGACTGAAAAGTCAGCTCCCTAGTTTCACATGTCAGCTTTTAGAACTTGTTACAACTCTAGCAAGAACTGCTTGTAAG
This sequence comes from Semnornis frantzii, assembly GCA_013399775.1. Classification (NCBI taxonomy): domain Eukaryota; kingdom Metazoa; phylum Chordata; class Aves; order Piciformes; family Ramphastidae; genus Semnornis; species Semnornis frantzii. The sequence goes on from VWYK01124644.1 coordinate 9,192, forward strand.
TTTTGGTTGTAAAAATACATGCTTCTAATGTTTCTAAGCTGTGAGCATCAGCTCACACTTACTGGGAGTAATGGTGACTTTGTCATGTCAGGACAACGAGATTAATGACAACTGATATTCAATCTTCCCCATTTATGTCTGTGAAAATAACTTAAAAGCTGGAACGTGTATTAAGTCACAGGAACCAGCAGAAAGTCCTGCTAGGATTATGATCTGTAACTGCTGTTTTTTTTCTGTCTTTTCCTAGGACTTACCTCTGCTTCGAATAATAATTTCACACGCTTGAGTCCTTTACATAGAAAACATTTTGTAAGACGTACATAATATCTTTATATATGTTCCACATATGTATCTCATTAGAATTTATAAGACTTACTGGTCTTAACAAGATTTCATAAACGAGCTGAAACGAGCGCCTCTGAACACGGAGCAAGCACAGTGCTTGCTTTTTCAAGTGTTCCTGGTTCGTTTTATTTGCATAGTGGAAAAAATAGTGTTGAGCAAATCACGTCTTTGTGATCTAACTTTCCGTGGAAAGCAATGGCATGGCACCCAGTTTATTTTTCAGCAAAGGCACTAAACATATCAACATTAACACCAAATGTTCCAAAATCACACAATGGCCCTCACATCCTGAGCAACATAAAAATGATGTGACATTTAAAAACAAAGCAACAATAATCAGAGTTTGTGCCTTTTGTTTTCTGTTTGGGCTTTCAGGAACCCCACTGGTCATATTTTCACAACCATACTGAGCAGGAGAGGAGATAAGCTCTTAGGCATATGATACATGTGCTCAGAATCATGTGGTGGGGGGTCATTTGTGCCTTCTCCTTCATTCACACCCCCCTCACACACCCCATACATTGCCATTGAAGCTATCTCTGGCTAAAAATATACTTTATTTTAACGAATGAAAGCTCTGATTGTCCTAAAATAACATGAATTCCCAACAGGATCAGGGCACCATTGTGCTAAGTGCTGTACAAACACAAGGAGATAATGGACCTGATTCATCCCTGAATTACTCTGGTTTCCATGGATTTACAGCTGTGCAAGTCAAAGGGAAATGTGATAATGAGCATGCTGCAAGAATGCACAGCTTAGGGCAAGTTTCCTTCTGGTCTAAAGCCTTTGAAATCTGTGGAATTAGGGTAACAGATGACTTGATGTATACTTTAAGGTTACATCCATGGTACTAAATACAATCGGGCTTGGTTCACCACTGCCTGTGTCTGCTCAGTCCTCTCTAAAAGCACTTCAGAGGAAAGTTAGGATGAGAATCTGCCCAGTAGTCAGTCTGTGTGAAATCAAACTGCTTTGGAAAGTAGGATATCTTAACATTTGGGGAGACCATGCCAATTGGATTCAAAGGTTTTGGTGTTGATTTACTTTACTGCTAGACCTACAGTCTGAATTTTTTTTTTTTTTCTGCTTTTAAGAGCTTCTGTTCACGTTTAGCATCAGATTTTCTTGAAGGATAGCATTTTGAATAAACTTTTGCCTATTTATCTTACATTTCTCTTAAAAATCATTTTTCCTTGCAAAGATTTGCACAGGACTGGATCAGGTGCAGCCTGGCCAAGGTGAGGAGCTGCATGGCTGCACAGAGGTGCTGCTCCTGGTGCACACGACTCAGAGCATGCAGATATCACTCAGTAACACCAAAGCAGCAGACAGGGTTGGTTGGATATAAGGAAAAATGTATTTACCACAGGAGTTGTAGAAAAATGGAACAGGCTGATCAGGGAATGGTGGAGTCACCATCCTTGAAGGTATTTAAAAGACGTGCAAATGTGCTTCTTAGGGACATCCTCTAGTGGTGACCCAGCAATGTTAACAGTTGGACCTGATCTTAAAGGTTTGTTCCAACCAAAACAGTCTGATTGTCTGATTCCATTATTCTAATGAATGACAAGTTCTTACCCTGCCTTACCCTTGTGATTTTTTCATTTTCTTACACATTGTATCTCATCCTACTGTGGTCATATCATCACATAGCACAGGTTTACATGGCACTTAAGCAGCAAAGTCTTGACATTGCATCCAATGATACTAAATAGTAACTTCCATTTCAACATCTATTTGTGTAGTTACTCTTACTTTTCCACCTCTCCTTCTCTCTTAAACCGTGTCCCAATGTCTCCAGTGGAATGAGCTTAGCATGCTCAGCCTGATGTAGGTTTCTTTACTAGATTTATACATGCAGTCTTTTACTTTTCTCATGGATGATGAATGGGAAGGCATTCTCCATGCAACAAAAAAAAAGTGGCTAACTGGTCCATGGCACTGTTTATTTTAAAGCATGAGAAGTAGAGATAGGCTAAGTCCTAAACATGACTTTATTTTGATAAATCAATCATTCATGTTACATTTCAGAGTTAGGATGTCTATGAACATTTAGAATGCATTTTTAGAAAAGATTACTAGTCAAAGCACAACCTTTGGATAATTAACACTATTTAGATGCTTTGAAAATTTTATACTTGGAAAACACTCTGAGCTCATTTCTTATTAGTCTCAGGGACTATACCAGAAATAAAAAGACCAATACACAAATTTCTGATGAGGTAAACATATTACACAGTGCATACAGTGCACATCCGCATGGCTAAATGCCCCCAAAAGAGGCTGGTTGAATCCAAAGCGTCTTCTGTTCCTGTGTCATGTCTGGGCACACTGTGAAACCACGAGGAAAAAATTCCTTCAGGGAATATGCCAACTATTTAACAGCATGGATAAGGACATGCCAAAGCTGTTCTGTTTAACTTACTAGTGTAGATACATCCAGTGAAAGTAGAACAGAGCCAACAGAGGTCTTTGAGAAAACTCCTGATAGACTGGGGACAGGCTTCCAAGTGTGAACAAATCGGCAAGGCACTGCTCACCTCACTCTTCCTCAAGCTGGAAAGTTGATTCTTGTAGATATCTGAGATTTTTTTTTTTTTTCTGTAGTTTTGCTGCATGAATTTTATGCTGTTTCAGAAATTCATCATTCAGCTTTGCAAAGTGAGCAAAGTGGCACAGACCTTTGAAATGAGTTGACCAATGGCACACTTCATCAGAACAGAACAGAGTTTGAAATGGGTTACATCTACATCATTGTATGACTAAATTGCCTCTCTAGAAAAGGTTGTGCAAAATTAAAGAAATCTAATAATTCTGAGAAGGCAGGAAATATTAACACTGATTTTTCCACAGATCTCATGCTGAGGTAGTAGAATGTTTTCTTCTCCATTTATCCCAATGTGTCAGCTGGGCAGGTTTCTTTTACCAGCTGTATGCACAGAACTAGAGAAGCTATGCAGAGAANCTAGAGAAGCTATGCAGAGAAGACATACTTTATCTACCAGCCATTATGTTAGGTGGCACTTTTCCTAAGCACGTTCCTCATTCATGAAGCACAATCGATTACAAACAGCATCTGAAGTTGGTTTTCTTTATAAAATTATGATTCAATTTATCTCTGGTGTAAAACTACTGAGGAAGAGACTCCCTTGCCTAAATTGTCTAAAATAAAAATAAAATTAAAAAAACACAACACACTTTTCATCTTAGGAGAGGAAAGGAAGGTGTCTAGATGACAGGCAAAATAAAGTAACAAAACTCCACCTGTTCTTAATTGAAAACAACCCCCCTAAAACAGTGCAGCACCTTGGGTGGTTTGCTACGTGCAGTACTGATTTCAGTGCCTCTCAGTTATTCCCCATGTGCATGTGACAGTGAATCCATCAGCAGAGGAATCCTCCTTCCCCAGAAAAGCACCCCAGAAAAGGACAAAAACACACCACTTGAATTTAGTGAGAAGTTTTTTAAGAGTTCCATTTGTCCTACAGTTTCAAAGTTAGCAGAGGAAAACTCTTTTTTTCCCCCCTTATTTCAAGATTTGGCTTTATTTTTCTCAGGCACTCTACTTGCACAACAGCAGGATCAAGTATTACTTATCATGGACAACTGGCATTAGCCACCCACAGGGTTGAGTTCTCCATCATTGCGACAGAATGCTGGTGTAAAACCTTGCTCTTGTGAGCAGTTCTGTGTACCCAACTACTTCCATTAAGTACAAACCCAAGATCATTCAAATGCAAGAAATGTAAGACCTGGAACTGCTTAACAGTACTTGCAAATCAGACATCTAAGGACAAAGGCCAACAGTTCTTCCATGATCTGTAACAAATTGTGCAATGTGTATTTTACACTTCATTGTGTACTCCTGAATTTGTTAAAATTAGCTGCAAGAGATGGTTATTTGCTAATGTAGGACAGGTGTTGCAAAATCAGTTATCCTTTCATGAGAGCAATGTAGATTAGATCTAGAGGTAGATGTTTATAGAAGAGAAATAATGACCATTCTTAAAGGATGTGTCCATCAAAAATAACTATGTTCCTTTTTCTGACAGGTGCCAAACTGACATAAATCAGTTCCTCTACTGAAGTCAGTGTATACTGTTTAGATCTAGTCTTTCAATTTTTATTTTATAAATAGTACAACATTTTAAACAGTAGGTGTTGGAACTCTATGCAAATAAATCAAATATCTTAGTAGTTTATATCTGTCTAGTCTTTTATCCTGGTTGTATAAATTCACTGCATTTTGTATGCATAGATGAAAACCATTAGCCCTTTCAGCAAATGCAGGAGAGGTTCTGTTTTAACTTAATAAATCAGGAATAAACCCAGAGAGTCCCAACAGGCCTAGACAGGAGGAACTGAGAAGATAAATCATTATTCTATAACTGAAAAGGGTGAAAAGATTCATTAGACATAAGCAGAGATGATTGAATTAATTTTGCCACTTACAAGTTAATCGATGTAATTCAGCTATCCTGTAGAGTCAGTGCAGAGAAACCAACACCTGAAGGCACCTCACTTCGCTATCTCCCTCCATTGACTCTTTAGGAATGAGGGTGATTAATTTAATCAAAATAACTAAATTGCATGCAACTATATTCAGATAAGATCAGTTACAGATTTTGTCCTTCCCAGTGAGATGCCAAATGAGTAATTTCAAATAATTATTTCAATTACTTGCTCTGGTCTCCTGTACGACTCACTGCATGCATCTTCAAACAACAATATCTTTGTTACAACCACAATTTTAAGTCTGATACATACATTGCAACACTGCAAGTGCTGTAAGACCAAGAATTTGCCACACCTTTAGGCTTCCAAGGGTTAAATTATTCTCACTGTTATATACCACCACCCTACCCCCAGCAAGCAAAACCCAAATCCTCCCTAATTTGAACTTTTTAGTTCAGTAGGAGTATTGAACACGTTCAGCCTTACAGAAATTGTCCCTTTGAGATTTGCTGATGATTTCTCCCTTTCAGAAAATTTCGTTATGAATTTAGCATTCTCTAGAGCTGGCAGCTTTCAATGTCCCACCATGCATGCCTAAGTACATACTGTAATATCTCCTAACTCCACAAGTATCCTAATTCTGCATTCTGATTCAGGCCTTTTCAGTTGAAGTGAAGGCTGTAAAGAAACTTACTGCTGACAGGGTGAAATCATAGCCTCACCAAAATCAAGGAGGGTTGTTATTGTCCTTAAAAGTTCTTAATTTTATCTATTGTTTCTGTAATTTTTAATTTCTTCCATTTGGATTACTGTCCTACTCAGTATCCTTCTCTGGAATTCTTATTTACTTCATGGAAATAGAAAGCCTATCAAAATAATGCCCAAAGAGGGATCTTAGTGAAGTCTCTAAATGTATTATGGAAAGATAAAGACAAATTGAGTTAAATTTGAGTAATGAAGTTAACTAAGAAAATTCAATCGTTTGTTCTCAAGCCCTGAGAGACCAAGACTACTTTGTCACTTCTGCAGAAGACAAGCTGAATTTTTTTTATTGTTTATAGCTAGGAGTTTTCACATTGTATTTTGCAGTGGATTGCTTCTGCCATGGGGAGAAGGTTATACACACAGCCTCAAACCAGCACATTATGAAACACCTCTGATTCTTTCCACAGCTAGAATAACCTGCAATGACTCTTACTGATCTGTAGCACAGCCATCATGAGCATTGAACTTAAAGCAAGTGACTCACTTTATTTGTAAAGGAATTCCAAACCTCTTGTCCTTCTCCTGACCCTCCTTCTAATGTTAACACTTCCATGAGTTTCTGGATTTTTCTATCCTTCCAGCAAATGTGAGAGGTCTTCCTTTCTGCTGCTCCTCAACAGATGGAAACTGAATTAAAACTGAATCTTTAAAGACTCATACTCTGAATAACATATAAATACATTAAAGGGAGGTCAGAAATGCTACATTTAAAGGATATTATTTCTTATTCTTTTTTTTTTTTTTTTAAACTAAAGGAAGATGGGTACAATCATGTGCTTATAATACAGCAATCCTGCAATGGTAGAAAAGAGATTAACAGTATTTCTGAAGGGCCTTTCATGCCCTTTATCATGGGCTCCTACCAATATCTTCAAAAGAAATCCCCTCTTACATTTTGAATCCTCCTGCTGTTCCCCTGAATTAAATAGTGACATTCATTTACCTCAGTTGATGGTTTGTTGCAAATGACAACAAAAAAAAATCAGGTCATCAATGTTTTCTTTAGTTTTACGAAAGAAGCCCAAACACCTGAGACAATGTCTGTGCTGAAGCCAATATTGTACTTGTGGCACAGGGAGTAATACCTCAAATGCATTAGTGTAGCTATGGTGGGTGTAGTAGGCAACACAGATGTAGTAGCACATTGCTAGATAGGTGGGAAAGATCATTCTGTAAATGTTAATGCCACACTCCATGCTTCCATAACTGCTCAGGGATTATTAGCTAGGTAGCTTAAAAGTTATTAATATACATAACCACAAAGGTCTGCATGACTCTTATGGCAGAGTACCCAAGATCTGCTCAGACACTCAGGAACTCTGTTTAAAGCAGAAAATTTTGGATAAATCCAATGGTTATTACTGAATAATAGAATCATAGAATCACAGAATCAACCAGGTTGGAAGAGACCTCCAAGATCATCCAGTCCAACCTATCACCCAGCCCTAGCCAATCAACTAGACCATGGCATTAAGTGCCTCATCCAGTCTTTTCTTGAACACCTCTAGGGATGATGACTACATCACCTCTCTGGGCAGCCCATTCCAACGGCAAATCACTCTCTCTGTGAAGAACTTCCTCCTAATATCCAGCCTATACCTCCCGTGGCACAACTTGAGACTGTGTCCCCTTGTTCTGTCGCTGGTTGCCTGGGAGAAGAGACCAACCCCCACCTGGCTACAACCTCCTTTCAGGTAGTTGTAGACAGCAATGAGGTCAGCCCTGAGCCTCCTCTTCCCAGGCTAAACAACCCCAGCTCCCTCAGCCTCTCCTCACAGGGCTGTGCTCCAGGCCCCTCACCAGCTTTGTCGCCCTTCTCTGGACACGTTCCAGTACCTCAACATCTCTCTTGAATTGAGGGGCCCAGAACTGGACACAGGACTCAAGGTGTGGCCTGACCAGTGCTGAGTACAGGGGCAGAATAACCTCCTTTGTCCTACTGGCCACACTGTTCCTGTTACAGCCCAGGATGCCATTGGCTCTCCTGGCCACCTGGGCACACTGCTGGCTCATGTTCAGCTACTATCTACCAGTCCCCCCAGGTCCCTTTCTGCCTGGTTGCTCTCCAGCCACTCTGTCCCCAGCCTGTAGTGCTGTTTGGGGTTATTGTGGCCAAAGTGTAGAACCGTGCACTTAGCCTTGTCAAATCTGATCCCATTGGCCCCTGCCCATACATCCAGTTTGTCCACGTCCCTCTGCAGAGCCCTCCTACCCTCCACAGATCAACAACTGCTCCTAACTTGGCGTCATCTGTAAACTTAACTGATGCTGGACTCAATCCCCTGGTCCAGATCATCAATAAAGATATTGAACAGGACTGGGCCCAGCACTGATCCCTGTGGGACACCACTAGTGACAGCTGTCAACTGGATGTGGCACCATTCACCACCACTCTCTGGGCCCAGCCCTCCAGCCAGTTCTTGATCCATATCGGAATGAATCTGTTCAAACCACAAGCTGCCAGCTTTGCCAGGAGCTTGTTCCGGCAGACAGTGTCAAAGGCTTTGCTGAAGTCCAGGTAGACTACATCCACAGCCTTCCCCACATTCACCAGGAGGGTAACCTGTCCAGGAGTTGTCCTGGAGACAACCTGCCCTACTATTGAAGATTGAGGCAAAGAAGGTGTTAAGTACGTCTGCTTTATGCTCCTCTTTTGTTACTATATTCCCCTCTGCATCTAATAAGGAGTGGAGGTTGTCCTTGCCCCTTCTTTTGCCAGTAAGATATTTCTAGAAGCATTTTTTATTCTCCATTACAGCAGTGGGCAGTCTAAGTTCTAAAGGGGTTTTAGTCTCTCTAATTTTTTTCTTACAAGACCTAGAAATATCCTTAAACTCTTTCTGGGATACCTCCCCTTCTTTCCAAAGGTGATACAACCTTTTTTCCTTAATTCCTTTAGAAGCTCCTTGCCCATCCAGTCTGGCTGTCTCCCTCATTGGCTCATCTTCTGGCGCATTGGCACAGCCTGTTCCTGTGCCTTCAGGAGTTCTTTCTTGAAGTAGGTCCACCCTTCCTGGACCCCTTTGTTTTTAAAGCCTGTTTCCCAAGGAACTTTCTGAGTTAGTTCCTTAAATAAGCCAAAGTCTGCCCTTTGGAAGTCCAGTGTGGAGGTTTTGTTGATGCCCCTCTTGGTTTCGCTCTATATTGGAAACGCTGTAATGTCATGGTCACTGGACCCCAGGCAGCCTCCGACCACCACATCTCCCGCCAGCCCTTCTCTATTTGTGAGCAGCAGGTCAAGCAGGGCTGCACCCCTGGCAGGCTCATGTAACAACTGAGATAAGAAGTTGTCATCCATACACTCTAGGAACCTTCTAGACTGCCTCTTCTCTGCAGTGTTAGAGTCCCAGCAGATGTCTGGCAGGTTACAGTTGCCCACAAGAACAAGGGCAAGTGATCTTGAGGCAGCCTCCAGATAATTAAAGAATAATAAATTAACATCTTCCTGGTCGGGTGGTCTATAAGACTTCAACCAGGATGTCAGCCTTGCTGGCCTTCCCCCTAATTCTTACCCAAGGTAAAGAAAAAACCAAAAAGGTTTTGAAAAAGTTTCGGAAAAGGCTTAAGGAAAAAAAAAAAAAAAAAGAAGAAGAAGAAGAAGGAAGAAAGTAGCACATTCTGTACTGCTTTCTTCCCAAAACAGTGAGGTTCCCAGCCAATCCATCTCCATAAAACAATTAAAGTCAGACAGAGGAAGTCACTTTCATGTAAGTCGTAGTTCTTATTACCCACATGTAATTCACATCTGAGTCAAGAGAATCTAGGAGACACAATTGCATTCTTGTCTTCACTCTGCCCTGCAAGGTATTGTTATAGGTCTTCTGGGTCTTTCTCCTAAAAAGCTCTTTTTAAGGCGACTGAGTATTAGGGACCATGGTTTATGGTTAGATGCATGAATAGTCCACAGATCTGCAGGGTTCCAGTTAGCAATGCCTGCTCTCTGTTGGAATTTGTAACTTCGAATTAGCAGGGCTACCTAACCCAATACATGAAGCAATACAGAGGTGCAAAGGATGGACCTCATAGCCTGTGCAGCCTAGAAGATGGCAGTCCAGAAGTTAGGTTAAAGCAACTGTTCCACCTTTCCAATATGACACAAATCTGGCAAAAGGATGCCTTTAACTCATCTCTCTACACAGCCTGTAGTGTGCTGCTGCACATGAAATCAGGACTTGTACAACAGAGCCTGGTAGGCTTTTCCATGTGCCAATGTGCTGGGATATTCCTGGCTATTTCCAAAAAGTGGCAGACTTGGGTGTAGTGCAAAGTTTTTACCTTCTTGCTATCTGGAGCTTGTCTTAAACCCATAACTCAAATCAGCTTGAAGAGAAGTGAATCTGGGTCCCCAGGGGAACACTTGAGGTAGAGTGTACATTCAGTCCTCAGAGGGTAGCATTCTGAGCAGGGGAAATATCATAAGCACCATAAGGAGAGTCTGAGTCTCAGCACAAGAGAGCTCAGCACTTCATTCAGTGGCAGAGTCATAGAGGAAGACAACTTTGTCCACATCACATGTTTAACAGTTTCTGAACCTATGTTGGTCCAGAAAGTAATTTCTAGTTAAACTATGTAGCAGTAATTTAAACCCACATCTGGTATCTATGTATACATGCCTATATATGCCTTTATCCTGATCTTTAGGATATTCTGAGGTAAATATCAGCACTTTGGTTGATTCCCCCTGACATTTTCTATAAAGGATTTAAGCATCCATTTAGAACAAAACGTAATAATTTGGCTTATCTCAACTAAATGTGTGAAGAGCAATTTTTCATTCTTCCATTAAAGAATGTGATTGCTTTGATCTTTAAAAAGCAGTACATAGAGTATGCAGGTAATATTTTGTGTTTGGCACTGACATGACGGCTGCTGAAATACTGTGTTCAGTTCTAGTTCATGAATAATACAGAGCTTCAGGATTTTCCCTGATGAATAGCTTAAGGGACCAGCCAAAGAATAATGAAAGGATTATCAAAAATTCCACATAGTAAGGAGCTTAACCTACTTTGTGTATCTGATAGAAGATGGAGGGGATGTGAAGTACCTGCTTGAAGGATAAAAATTTGTTCCTAGAGTTCTCCAGTCTAGCAGATGTAAGGGACTGGAAGCCAAAGCTTGAGAAAAACACAACTAAAATTAAACGTCCACTACTTGCCTCGAAGGGGGTAGGGAAAGAATTGCAGAGAAAAAGAATGGATTCTAGAATATTAGAAATTTTAAAATTAGGATTATACCAAAACCAATGGTCTGTTTGGTTTGAGCTAGAAATTAGTTAAGGGGTCCTACAGCTTCTAGTACAGAGGAGGTTAGAACAGGTGGGCCTCTTTCAAACTTTGTAACTCTCTATGAAATGGTATCCTTCACAGCACCATTGAATCTGACAGTTACAGCAAGGCATAATTTGGGTTAAGAGGTAGGAAAAATGATTCATTAAGCAGTTAGAGCTAGAGAATAGGATAATGAAAACGTGCTTTTGCTTTTGGGTTGCCTGAAATCCTGATTATGAAGTAACAGTTGAGATTTACTGTAGATCTGCTGGAGGTTCAATGGATAAGAAAAATTACTTGGATCAATTTCATCTGGTTCCTTATGGAAAAAATAGAAATCATCCCTGAAAAACACAAAAGTAAGATGCAAGACTAACTAGACTCCAAGCCCAAATTCTCCCTTCACCTTGGCCACTGAGCATTGCAACACATTGATATGGTCCCATGGGACCAGAAAACAGATGTAGAGAAGCTGTTGGATGTGTCCTGCTTTGAGAAAAAAATATTTTTTTTTCTTTATCTCAGATTCGGACTTCTCATTGTTAGTCATAGAATCATAGAATCAGGCAGGTTGGAAGAGACCTCCAAGATCATCCAGTCCAACCTCAGTCACTGCTTACTTGCTCTAGGTGTGTAATCATTACTACATATTACTAAACATTCTGCCTTATAGGTAATTGCAATTGCACTTCAATACACTGAGATTTCAGCTGAGGAGTCCTCTATTTTTGTGAACTGTAAAGACCGAATTTTACCCTGAGCAAATTGTTCACCAGACCAAGTAAAACCAAGGTGAGGAGGTAGCTTTCATCATACTGATATGGGTCTAGATAATGTTGCAAAGCATTAGAATAAAAGAAATTTGATCCTGACACTACACTTCGTATTTTAAGGAACAGGAAAAAAAATAGCTTTGGCTCATGTGGTACCAGTGTGTAAGTGTCTGCAACTTACACACTTAGACTTTCAACTAAAGGTTTGCATAAAGATTCTATAATATAGACTTCTTTTTTAGTGGAGATTTGCTTTCATACTGAAAAAAAATCAACTTCTGCAAATGCCACACTTGTTTGTTTGTTTGTTATTAGTACTAAAAACTCCAGCCAGCAATTCAGCAGTGTAAAGTCCAATACAAAAACTCAGCAAGAAATTCCACTCTGATACTATCTTACACCCAGATAGCCAAACTAAAGCACAAGCAGATGAAGATAGAAGGAATAATGTAATTTGTTCACAATAGGTTAATATCCAAGACTGGGACAGATGCAACTCACCATCTTGTTCTGGCTTAACCTCATCTCCATGAAGAACACTCAGCAATATCGCACAGCCATCACCGCTGAAATTCAATCCTCTGCCCCTTAACTGATATAATTTCTGCTAGTAGAAGGACAGAGGAATAGAAGCAATGCAATTAGGTCTGAGACAGACTGTGATATTGATTTGTTTTTCATATTACATGTTTATAATAGGAATTTTATTAAGGTTTGACAGTGGTCAGAGTGCTTTACTGTAATGGCCATTCAGTGGATGGTTG
>VWYK01124650.1:0-13683 GCA_013399775.1 Semnornis frantzii
ATGATTCTATGAAACCATTTTCCTTTTGTTCTCTGAAGTCAATCAGCCTCCATCAAGTATAACATCTGAAGTAGCTGACTCCCTGATAGATGGAGTCTGATGGGCATGCATCCACCTGCAAAGGTCCCAGTAAGTCTCTGTAGTTTGGTGCACTCCAGTAGAAATAACATTAGAAGGGAGGGCTTAACATGGACACAGGAATCTACAGCTCCTACTGCCTGAGCAGTTTCATCCCATACTGAAGGTGTCAGCAAATCCAGCCTGGGAAATGTGCACACATTCAGAAGGCCAAACTTGTTCCTCTCCAGGCATGACCTCTTGTCCCTTTGCAATCCATACCATAGATCCAGACAAAATATCAATGGATGCTACCCGGCTCCAGCTGCTTCCTTCATCAGCTTGGAATGCTCCACACACAGCAGTTGGCCTGGTTAAAGGATCATTAGCTACCCTCAGCTATATTTGTACAGAATTGGATTTTCCACACCCTTGAACTGTAGGCTATGTCCTGAAAAAGAGCATTTCTGATTCAGGGTATTTGTGACACTTGTATTGCTCTTGCTTGTGTGCTACAGAGTCACAGAATGGTACGGTTGGAAGGGACGTTAAAGGTCATCCAGTTCCAACCCCCTGCCGTGGGCAGGGACACCTCCCACTAGATCAGGTTGCTCAAGGCCTCATCCAGCCTGGTCTTAAACACTTTCAAGGATGAAGCATCCACAACTCCTCTGTGTACCAGTGTCTTAACACCCTCATAGTAAAGAACTCCTTCCTAATGTCCAGTCTACCCTGCTCTGGTTTCAAATCATTGCCCCTTGTTCTATCACCACAGGCCCTTACAAACAGTCCCTCGCCAGCTTTCCTGCAGCCCCCTTCAGGTCCTGGAACAGAAGTGAAGTGAAAACCGGCAGAAGAGGGGCTGTGCCCAACCGCAGGCTGGCACACTGTTTACTCCTGGCTTCAGAGCCCCTGTGCACCTAGAGCAGGTTAGAAGAGTCTGGTAAGTCAGATGGTAACTAAGTTTTCTCCCATGTTTGCCAAGCCTGGATTTGACACAGATGTTGTGCTTCTCACTGGGCTGCAACTAATTAGCTGGTCTGAGCTGCAATGGCAGAGGCAGCAAGGTGCCAGTGACTGGCACTCAGATGCACCATCTGTATGCTCAGCAGGCTTGTGCCCTGTCCAGTCAATCAATGACGGCATCAATACAAGTCCTCGGGACATAAAGCAAAAGGCCAAACCACAGTGGGTGGCAAGAGCAGAGGAGACTGCTCAGTAAAAGCAGAGCAGGGGCTCTGCTGTGGTTTGCTACTAGACACATCCAGAGACTCTGGCTGTGCCCTGCAATGCTGCTGTGTGCCTGGCATCACTAAAGGCCCTGTCCCTGCAGCCTGGGGTGGTCCTGCCGCTGGGTGGGAGAAGTCACCACACACAGAGAGCACTTCTGACACAGCATTTTCGAGTCTCTCACACTGATGTAACTCAGGAAGCAACATGTGAGCTTGCACAGAGGCCCAGGGGCAGGTTGTCTTTTAACAGCAGTCTCTGCAGGAGAGAGCAGCTGCTGCAATGTCCTTTCCCAGGTGGTTGTATGAGACTCTGTGCCAAAGAAAGGGTTCCTGTCCCACTCACCTTTGTGTGGGTGTTTAGTTTGGCCAATCAATTTTAATTTTAAAGCACAGCAAAATAAACCTATACATGTGGTTGGAACCTTCTATGATTTTAGCAACATAAACCTTGGGTGAAGAACTGAAATCCAGTTATTAAAAATGAGCATTCCTTTAAAATGAGGCTACCAGGATACTGCTGTCCAATTGTAAATATGACATAAAATTAAAACTAAAAATTACAATAAAATTTTAAAAAANATAAATCTGTGTGAAAACAGAGAGGCAGCTCTGGAGGGTGCATATATGCAGATAAGACCAGTGCATGTCTGTGTTTTGCTGGCATTTGGAAGTGCAATTCCTTTGTGCCTTTTCTCATTATTCAATTAATTTTTTTTTTTTAAATGTTATCGGCACAAATTAGATCTGACACAACTTTATCTTGAAAAATCGAGACCAGAATAAGGTCACTTTCATACCAAGTGCTTTAATTATACAGAAAGCCTTGGAATTTGTCACAAAGCAATCCGACTTCAAATGGCAATTGACACCTCATTTGTAACTGCAGCACTTGGAGGAGCAGTAAATCAGCTCGGGTGACAAAGCTGTAAACTGTTTTCCTCGCTATGCACTAAATCTCTGACAGTGAAACAGGACTTGGGGCAGGTTAGGAAAGCCACTCTCGAACTACCAGGATGCAGAACTTCCTAAAGAAATAAAGGAGGAACTTGGTATTGTTACAGCAAAGGAGATGAGGATGTTAGTCATCCCAGCTAGCTATAAAAGATGTTTGTACTTACATGGTTCCTGAGCCTGTATAATCCAGCTGCAGTTCTGATTGTTTGGGTATTTGGCAGGATACAGAGGAGAGGAAATTGCTGCCCCGACTGAATCTGATTCTATGAAACTTCCACATGCTTTAGAAGGAAACACACACAAGTATTTACAAACACAAAGCACAGAGCTCAGATTCTGCAGTGAAAAGGCAGGCATGGAACACAGTACATGGTATCACTGTCAAGTGAGATCCAACTCACAACAGTTACCAGAGGAGAGACTCAAGGACTAGCTCCCAGCACTCAGGGACCTTGGATCCACAGGCCATGCTGCACCTAGCTGACCACCTGAGCGTAGCAAGAGTGTCTTGGGCACAGATGTCACTTTCATCAGCTTCTTATGGCCTAGAATAGCAATCCTGAGCTCCAACCCCCTTGTGTTTAAGACAGTGCAATCCTATACCTATTTCTCTGATCATTTGCCTGTGTTGGCAACTAGGACAAAAAAGACCTGAGAAGCTCTCCAGGACCCTCCAACAGCTCAGGATAGCATCAGATTGCACTGGCACAATCCTCTTGTGAGCTGCAGCAGTGAAGCTGTGACTGCATGAGCCCCTGCACGTGTGCAAGAGCCTGGCTGGCTGCCTAGTGCTGGCCCCAGCCCAGAGTGCTGCCAGGTCTCCTCTCCAAGCACAGGGGCTCTTCAGGAACCCCTGCAGATCTGAGCTGAGCACACAGTTGCTTTCAGCAGCAAGAAGAGGAGTTAGGTACCGATGACTGAGAGCCAGTTCTTGTGCTGTGCTGCTTAAAACACTAGGCAAGAGACAGGATTTACAGAGTCTTCTCTGGCAGAGGGAAGTTGGGTTGCCTGCACCCTAGGCAGGGGGTGCTTGCTCACCAGGCATGCCTTGTGCAAAGCCAAGCCAGTACACGTGCTTGGAGAAGGTTTGGCAGTTTGGCCTCTCGGAGCTGTTAGTCAGAAGTGCCTATTAGGTATCTAACTGGCAGGCAGCTCTCTAACTGGGGTTCCTGGGGGTTTTCCTGGTGCAAATTCATCCTTTTCTTTATAGTTTTTCACACCACCTTCAAAGAAAAACAGTTTTCTGGGGAAAATACAAATTTATAGCTAGAAGAATCCTAAGAAGAAAATGAAAGGGACTTATGGCTGCATGCTGGGGAGAAAATGTTTCCCCCCACCAAAAAAAAAAAAAAAAAAAAAAAAGAAAAACATCACTAATCAAAGACTGAGTTGTTGCACAAAACGTTCTGCCCAGCTGGTGCCATACCTCAACAAAAAGGAAGCCATGTAAAACACCAATTAGTGCTCCACAAATTGGATAGTGGCTGTTTGGCAGGCCTGAATCCATGGGCTTCAGCAGCAGCAGCAGCACGCAGGATCAGTGTTAGCTTTGGAGGGTCACACGCATGGGTAGACACAGAAAATGTGATTTGTCACTGGGTCTGCCAGCTCTCAGCTTTCCTCAGGACCCTTATGGGTAGCTGACCCCTTAGGGAGGAGGAGTCAGAGGCCACTGATGTGTGCTAGATGCCCTGTCACAAAAAGTGCTTATTTGTTAGCCACTCAGAGACCATACTGAAATTTTAAATTCTTCTAATTCTTTGGGAAAATTCTGTCCTGCCACAGGTCTGTGCTGGTATGCTGCAGGTACAGAGACAAGACTTTGTGGTGGCAGCACAAAGCAGGCAGCCTGGCTGAGGTAACTGTGCCTGGCTGTGCAGCAGAGCTCACCCTGAGTGAAGCGTGCGTGGAAGCCGCGGTGCTGTGTAGCCATGCTGGAGCGCAGGCGGAGGTGCAGCAGGTTCCTGGAGGATGTGATGGCAGCAGGCTGCTGTGTTCCACAGAGCTTCCCCAGGAGAGGTGCTTCACTGCTGCCACCATCAAACACCTGGTGTGAAAAGAGGAAATGAGTATGGAGAGGACTTTGGTTCCATTCCCTCTCTTCTGCTTCACCGATCCTGGAGCCGGTGCAGAATTGGTGTAGATGGTGCAGGCCTAAGTGGGCATTGGCTCTCGGCACTCTGCGTGGATTCCAGGCTGGGCTACCACAGCCTTCAGAGCAAAGATGCAACAAGGAACCATCCTCCTCTATGTGTGTGCAGTACAACCCAGATATACCAACACCTGTATTGCTGCCTGCTCATGGCTAACCTGAGTTCTTAGGTAGCTTCAGGCCCACATCTCACCTCAGTAAAGACTGAGCCTAACCTGAAACCAGTGCCCCAGTGGGAGCTATGACCACATATACAAAGACAAAGCACCACAGTTAAGGCTTTAAGATACATGAGGCCAACCCCAAAGACCAGAGCCCATATATCTATGCTTAATAACAGCTTTAGGGTGCTGAGTTGCACACATACACATTGTTATTTAGCAGTATTATTTATCTGGAGTACTGCGTACAGTTCTGGAGCCCCCAGCACAGGAAGGACATGGAACTGTTGGAGTCAGTCCAAAGGAGGCCACGAAGATGCTGAGAGGGCTGCAGCAGCTCTGCTGTGAGGACAGGCTGAGAGAGTTTGGGCTCTGCAGCCTGGAGAAGAGGAGGCTTCCAGGAGACCTTATAGTAGCCTTGCAGGATCTGAAGGGGGCTACAGGAAGGCTGGGGAGGGACTATTGACAAGGTCTTGTAATGACAGGTCAAGGGGCAATGGGTTTGAAGTGGCAGAGGGGAGATTGAAAGTGGATGTTAGGAGGAAGTTGTTTGCAGTGAAGGTGGTGAGACACTGGCACAGGTTGCCCAGGGAGGTTGTGGCTGCTCCCTCCCTGGAGGTGTTCAAGGCCAGGTTGGACGAGGTCTTGAGTGACCTGTACTAGTGGGAGGTGTCCCTGCCTGTGGCAGGGAGTTGGAACTAGATGATGCTTGAGGTCCCTTCCAACCTTACCATTCTATGATTCTAATAAAGAAAAGTTAAAATGGGAAGAAGAGAGCAAAGGTGGTTTTGCAACTTGTGACTTCACCATAAATGCCTTCCTTCTCTTTCTTCCTCTTTACAACTGACAACTTTGTTTCCTTCCTCTCTTTCATAATCAGGAGGAGGACAGTGATGTTAAAATTGAGTTTCTAGCTTATGCAACATCACAATCATAAGAAGAGAAAGCACAGAGCTGGAGACATGGCCACAGGCTCAGAACACCCCAGCAAGCTTTCCAGCTCTGCAGCAGATGTGACTTGCTGCTGCTATGTGTTCAGAGACGAGGGCCAGTCCCAGAGCCCTTCTCCCTGGATTCAGAAGTGGTGGGCACTGGAGCTGGGTGACATGCAGAAGAAGAGCCTTTGGGCTACTGGGCAGCAACAAGAGGCGGATTCAGTTCCTCTTTCATCATTAATGAACATTAATTATCCTGCATTACCACAGGAAGGTCATCAAACAGAATCCGAGACTCAGCTTCTTATAGTAAAAGGGAGAACAGTATGGACAGGAGGACTGGAAGATAGGTGCTAGGATGTCAGAGGCTGTATAAAAAGCTCACTCTGAGCAAAATGCTGCCAGTGGCTTTGAAGCAAAGTCCTCCTTACTGAGAGTGTTTCCTTTTATTTCAAAGTGCCTCAGATGCCAAGAAGTCTGTGCAGCACAGATGAATTAAAGCTTTCTGGCCAGACTGCCTAACACAGCGCAGTGCTTATGCCTCCAGTCTGTCTCAAGCATACCTCAAAGAAACAAATAACACATTTCCTGCTTAATGCTCCAACATAGCTGTGTTCATGAGCACACCATCCAGCTTCTGACACTGGTCAGCTGTGTGGGACCTCATCACAGAGTGTGAAATGTACTGCAGTGTCTGTCAAAATGAGTTCCTGGTAGAGAGACCCAAGATATCCACCCAGCCAGCCTTTTCTTCCCTCTTGGCATCCTGCCACAGTCAGGCCTTTAGCAGACAGTGTGCAATGTTTATTCTTCCTCTGCAGATGTGCTCTGCATAGAGATCAGACTGCATGAGTTAAAAGGCAAAAACATGGAATGTGAATAAAGACTAACAGAATGAGCCTTGGGCATTCAGGGTTGCCCTTCCCTAGACAGTAGCGAGAGGGTTTTATCTCGGCTAGAACTGAGAAGCAGCATTGCATTGAGAGAGAGGAGAGAGCTTGCCTGCAGTCCCTGCAAGCTGCTGCATTTGGTGGCTCTGTGGCACTCTGCTCAGCCAAGTCTTCAGCCACTGGCACACAGACTGCTGTGACACTCTGGCAGTGGAGCTGCCTCACTTGGGAACAGACTGTGGGTGAGTAACATAAGGGACTGAGCAGGCATTTCCCTTCAAGGGCTTTCTGGAACAAAATCTAAGTGGTAATACTTGGAGAAGAGCATAAAGTTGAAGGAACATTTTCTAATTGAAGAGCATTTGCTGTTCCTGGGCAGTTTGCTTGAAGAACAGCACTGTCTGCTCCTTCAGAAAGGCAGAAGTCCCTCCTAGCCTCTCTGCATGCAACAGTTCAGCATTAGCACAAGTGAGATAGAGAGGCAGCTCAGGAATTCTGTCAGCAACATCGATATTTTGTGGCTGCATCATTTCCACTTGCTTGCTGTATGTTAGCTTAAACTGCTTCAAGGGGAGGATTTCAGCCTCGACTCTAGCTCAGAAACCTCAATGTTCCACAACATTTCCACACCAGTGCACAAAAGAGTTGTGTCCCTCTGAGGTTCTTAAAGTGATTCTGAAAAACATCTGAGAAATGCACTCCTGTGGCTGCAGGACTAAAGGCAAAGGAAGCATCTACTTACTCAGAAGCCAAGTGTTCATCTGCACTGCACACAGCAGCAATCTGTTCCTCTCTGCCCTCTCTGCAGTGACCATGACCAAGTGATTCATGGCCTTCTTCAAATGTGTCCTGCAGTTTGCAACATCGCATGACAAGAAGAAACCAATTTATGTCTTCTGAGCCATAAAAACTCCACAGAGTTCTGGCTGTTCTCTCGTGGAAGGTTTTCTCTGTCAGCACTTGGAATAAATGAAATCCCATCTCTCTAGCTCCCAGAGTCCTACATTTCTAAATTCCTGGGTACTACTTGTACTGCAACAGGGAAGAGAAAGAACATTTACTTAATCACAGCCACTGAGAGGAGCAAACTCTTTCTGCTTCTCCTTTTCAGTGCCCTGTGCTACGAGCACTGCCTTCTGGGGCTTGTCCTCCTCCAGTCTCCAAATAGTCCTGCACTCCTGGTGTAGCACCAGACACAATGCTGCCCACGCGGAGAAGCAAAGCCCACAGCCATCAGGGCAGTCACTATTTCCTTCCCTCTGCTTGCCTTCAGAGAAACAGAAGGCAGACAGAAATGGGTTGGTACATAGCAGAAGCGAACATTTCATTCCTCGGGTAGGGTGCCAGTGGCATCCAAAAGTCTTCTCAAAGACGTTGCGCTTTCTATAAAACAGAGCTGAGTTATAGGTAAGGCCAGAGAAAGCAGAGGTGCTCACTGAGGCGTTCTGACAGCAGACGAAAGGCGCAGGAGCCGCGGAGCGAGCCTGGGCAGCTGGGAGAGCAGCGCTGCCAGGCGCCTGGCCTACGCCTGTGCGTGGCTGACTGCAGGGGGCGCTCGGGGCAGCCGCAGCCTGGCTCGGCGCTGCTCAGCCCCTTCGACTCTGCTGGGATCTGCAAACCCAACCTGCAGTGCCAGTGGAAACCTCTCAGGGCTTTCTGGAGCTGCAGCGCGGCCGAGCAGCAGCAGGCAGGACTCTTCTCTCCGTTTTCCTCACATAGTGAATGTGCTTGGGGTCTGGGCTGATGAAAAGCTCAGCATGAGCTTGCAGTGTGAGTGCAGCCCAGACACCCAACTGAGCCATGGGTTGCAGCAAGAGCAGTGTGGCCAGCAGGGCAAGGGAGGGGATTCTGCCCCTTTACTCTGCTCTCCTCAGACCCCACCTGCAGTCCTGTGTGCAGTTCTGGAGCCCCCAGCACAGGAAGGACATGGAAGTGTTGGAGCCAGTCCAGAGGAGACCACCAAGATGCTCGGAGGGCTTGCAATGACAGGACAAGGGGCAATGGGTTTGAAGTGGCAGAGGGAAGATTTAGACTAGATGTCAGGAGGAAGTTCTTTACAGCGAGAGTGGTGAGACACTGGAACATGTTGCCCAGGGAGGTTGTGGCTGCTCCCTCCCTGGAGGTGTTCAAGGCCAGGTTGGACAAGGCCTTGAGTGACCTGTACTAGTGGGAGGTGTCCCTGCCTATAGCAGGGGGTTGGACCTAGATGATCCTTGAGGTGCCTTCCAACCTTACCATTCTATGATTCTATGAAAGCATCCAAAGGAAAAAAACAGCAGCCCAAACTCCAACCCCCAACATCTCCCAGAGAAAGGAATTTACAGTGGAAATATTTTTTTAAAAAAATAATCCCAAGTCACAGCCCAGGGGAAAATGACTTGGCCTAGGAGGGGAATGATGAAAGAAAAGGCCAATGGTACATTCCAGGGTGGAGGGGAGCCCCAAGAGAACTCCTGGAGCAAATAAAACCCACAGAGATAAGTACCAATGTAAGGAAGAGAGAGGGGCGGAACCACTGCCTTAGTCATACCCAGCAGTTGGTCCTCTGCTGGAGAGACAAAAGCAGCCCAGCAGCCTCCTCAGCTGCCCAGAGTTTCCATTCACACAGATTTTGGAATGCAGCTCCCAAACCATTCATGGTCAGATATCCCCTTACACATTTCCAGGCACTCCCTGTCCCCTTGCTCTGTTCTCTTATTACTGCATGAGGCACATAGCAAGCCTTGGAAGAGGTGAACACAGATCATATCCAGATGTTGGCAACCAGGGCTTGTCTGCCTCTTGGCATAGCAGGCAAAGAAATGCCAGCCACTCCTTTCTTCCTGTCTGCTCCCCCTACATTATCTCTGAAGAGCTCTTCACTTCATACACCAGAGCCTCAGAGCCCCTCATTATCTCTTGTCCTCAAGCCAGCATTCTCCCTCATCTGTTTTCAAGCCATNCAGCTGAGGCCAACTGGCAACTTTCTCTTCCCTCACCATCTCCCCAAACCGCAAAAAGCAGAAGCAAACAACAGACTCTGGTATAGCAATAGAGGAAAAAGGATGTCCCTGCACTGCTGTGGGCTGCAAACTGCACTCCTGCAGAGAGCTCTGCCACAGCCACCTCCTCTGCTAACTGAAGGACAGATGCTTTTCAGTGCCTGAAAACCCAGGGCCTGATTCTGGCCTAGGAAGGCAACTGCAAGGAGCTCAGGGAGTCTCCCAGGCAGCGTTTAGGCAGGGACATGCATCCACTGGCAGCAAGTTTCAGCAAGAAGCTTGTCAGGGCCACTTGGAGTTGAGCCTGTCATCTGAGGAATTCTGGGGGACATTTTTTAACCAGTAACACCACGGCAGATGGCTGATGTTTCTGTCAGGCAATCTGGTTTTCTACTCCTGCATGATATCACAGAAGACTTAGAGATGTTTCCAACTGATTTTCCCTTTCAATGATCCCCCTGATGCACTTAGTTTAAATAAAGACATAGTCTGATTTCCCTGTGCTTCAGAACCAGAACAAAAATGAGCAGTCAGTGTACAAAGATGATATGTGGCCCAAGGAAACCTTTAGTTCTGCTCAGTAGAGCAGGGCCAGGTTTCCCTTGCGGTGGTTCAGGCCAGGGAAGCTTTAGGAGCAGTGCTGCTAAACCCCTGCTGCTTTCAGAAGAGTCTCGCTTCGTGCCAAATTGAGATCTTCATGAATGAGAGCTTATCAAGCTGCATTTTGGGCCACAGCCACCCTGCTTTATCCAACTGGTGCTGCTCACACATGCCTTTGTACTGAGTGAAGTGCAATGTGACATCAAAGGTCAGGATTTCATGTGCCTGCTCCCAACAGGCCAAGTGGAGAGGTGGGGATGTCTTTGTTGCTGTGCGCCCATGGAGCAGCAGCTTGCATCTCTATGACATCAGCACCACCAACCAACAGCAATGGGAAGCTTTTCATAGAGCAGTGGCTCTAATGAAGCAATTAGAGAGACAGCTGAGCAGCACCTGAATACACAGCACATACACAAAGCAGACCAACAAGCCACCAGTTCCCTCTGGATGAGACCTCACTCTCTCCCAAGCTGGTATCAGGGTGTGGGTGCTCTGTTACCTGTGTGAGCAGTGCATCCTATGGCCTGGGACAAGCTCTGGCTGGCTGCACCCCAAATGAAATGGCACAACAACAGCCATCCATGTGCACTGTTATTCATGCAGTACTAACTGCACACACCAAAAGGAAAACCATGGTGCTTTCTGGAAAAGATCCTTCCAGATTAAAGTGGGAATCTGGAAGAGTACAGCAAGGCCTTGGGAAGCAAAGGGAAGTACCTCATCAGTGAATAAAGGTGACTATGCAGCTCCCAGCCTGAAGCCAGTTACAACCCAGGCTGCACAGTAAGCTTCCCCTTTGCAAGCATTTCAGGAGGCTCATTAAGGAAGCTTTGGGAATGCCTTTTGTTACTTACTGCAAGGCTGTCAGAGTCACACGAAGGGTGGTTCTGAATGTCAAAATCTGTGAAGATCAAGAGGACTCTGTGGCTGTAGTCAACTTGGATAACCCAAGAACAATCTGTGTTGTTACTATAAGGTTGAGGATAGTTTGGAGAATGGATTTCCCCACTGGTAGCTTGGAAAATACCACCACAGCCTGAAAAAGACAGAATCAGCTTTAATCACAAGGCCTTTCATGTGCAGAGATTCCATTGTATTTTGGGAAGAACATCTGCACCGAACTTGTGTCAGATGAGTGCTCCAGCTCTGCAAGTGTGCTTCGCAACAAAGGTCAATGGGAAGGGCTACCAGGAAATAACAAATGCTATCATTATTGGTGAATGTGCAGCAACAACCCTTGGCAGTTGTGTTTCTTTCTAGCCCCAGGCTGGTACTAGCTGTTGTAAAGGGTGGAACATCATTGCTGGTACTCTTCTAGCCTAGCAGTTGTAAAAGCAATCAAAAATACCATGGACATGAACATCACAGCCCCAGGGCAGTGAGAAAGCAATGTCTGAGCCCAGCTGAGCACAGGGGTGAGAAAACAGCTAGGAGCTCTGGTTTCCCCATGTACAACGATTGCAAACCTGGAGTTTCTGCTTCTCTGCCCACGCAGCTGAGGATTTCCTGAAGACTCGACCCTCAGATATTTCTGACCAGAACATCTCCAGAACTCACAAATACCTAAATAGCCCTCAATGATCCTGTGCTGGAAGTGCCAGGGCTTACAATAGGACTAACACAAAACCCAAGACTTTTGTGTGTTGTAGAGGGGTGGAGGAGAGTGAGAGGGAGACATTGAGAGTGCTGCAGTTGGAGTCAGCCTGCTGAAAGGATAAAAACTTCACTGTCATTGTGTGCTGGTGAGGGGCAATTCAGAGGAGCATTGGAGGACAACTGGTGAGAAGCTGGAAAGGGATGAGAAAGTTTCAGGGGGCCTAAAGAGCAGATCTCAGAAGGAGATTCGTTCCAAGGACTGTTGTAGACTTCTTCCATCATAAAGAATAAACAATCCTGTGTCTTTCTCCCCAGACTTGTGAGAGTGGAGAGGCATAACCCCTGGCAAACTAACGAACGGGCGTGCTTAGCAAGCACCACTGCAGGCACCAAGAGCTGCCCCTGCTCACTTCTCCCTGCACTGCTCTGCTGCTAACTGGCCTCTTCCCTGGGACTCCCAGCTAGAGCCCTCCGCCGGGGCTCTTGCACATGTCTCTTCTTGCACTGATTACCAGCAAGCCTTTGAACAAATAATCTCATGGGGAGTGGATGAACCTCAGTGAGGTCAATTATTTACTAATCCAAATATTTTTGGAGCCTCCAAGTTCTCCAAGCTAAGCCACATTCTCAGATACTCTTCACTCTACAGTTTAAAGCCAAAAGCATCATTTGGCTCACAAAGGACTCTGGGTGAGAGCTGCTAACATGCAAAAGTTCATTTCTGATTACAGAACTGTCTTGATTAACTCTGCAGAGAAAGCCAACAAGCCAGATTGTTATAACACACAGAAAGCAACCCAGAGTGCAGGTAGTTAGGCTACTTTTTCCCCTGTGTGTTTCTGCATCTCTCAATGTTACCAAACCCAGTAACACTCAAATTCTCCTTGGGTTTTCAGTGCTGTGCTGTGTCATTCCTTTCAACCCTTACATGTTTGATCTGCAATTCCCAGGCTTCCTCAATGTCTTCTGGCATTAACCATCATACTCACCCCCGGGATTTTCCTGCCAGGAAGCATTAAAACCTTTCCCTGTCCCTACTGCATCTGTCTTGAAGCGGATGGTGACCGAATTGCCAGTAGTAGAGACTCGCAGGGGGTTCTGTGCTGATCTTGAAACACAGAGCTGTGCTAGTCTGGGAGAGTGGAAATCAGGACCCCCATAGACCTAGAAAGAAAAGAAACACTGTCAGAGATTTTCAGAGGCTGTCTGCCACACAACACGTGAGAGCTGCAGGAGGAAAAGAGAAGCTGTTAAGTACTGCAAAGCGTTCCCCATTTCGAAATGCACAGCAGCTGGCAAAGTTGTTTTCTCCACAGGTTTGCTTGGGCCCTGGACCACCTGGGGTGAGCATGAGATTCTAGACTTCACAACAGCTCTGCATGAAATAAGAACTGTCTGCTTTGGGGGCTTTGCCACATTCTCTTTCCCCCACCCCTCCAGGGTCACTACCTCTCTTGCCTGCTAACAAAATGGCACCTGACATTAAGAGTCTCCTACCTCCCATTGGTGTGTCCCTGTTAAGGCAGCAGCTGCAAAAGTAACCTCAGCTGGGCAGAAACCTCAGTGTGGAAACTCGTTAGAGTCCCACCGAAACAGAGTGGGCTATTGTCTTGCAGCAACTGAACTAGCAGGCAGAAGAGTCTCATTGTGTTGATGTATGTTATGTGTAATTCCTGAAGCTAAACTAGAGAATGCCGAGGTCTAGCAAAAAATCCAGGGAACTGGAAGATAAATAAAAAAAAAAACCCATCATGATTTTTCCACCAGTAGCATCTCAAGTCTGCTCCAACATTTTATTAGTCTGGTAAGCACCACAAAGGTCAAACAAAGCAATAGAAGCTCTCTCTGAAAGCAGCAATACCACAACCCCCAACCTTCACTGTAGCCCTTCAGCCACTGACCTCTTCGAGATGAGGGAAACTCAGTATTTTAATTAGCTCTACCAGATAATTGTAACCTCAGAAGAAGTTTGGATTTGTCCAAGCTAAATATCTGAGCAAGTCTTACAGACAGCTGAGCCAGAGGCAGCCTGACTGCACCCTCAGCAGTGGCTTGCAGTGCCCAGCGCCGCTCTGCTCCTACAATGTCTACATGGGTTATTGACACCTCCCTGGGCAGCCTGGCC